>JABBWA010000500.1:0-29471 GCA_016628065.1 Suillus lakei
GTCGGACAATTCAGCCATGACTCTCTTTACAGCCACCTGATAATGCTTGAACATACCAGGACCTCCTGGCTTTGCCCCAGACTTGTCCTCAATCCTCTTTAGCACCTCTTCCTGCTTCTGCCTGGTAGATCACCTGCCAAGGAGTCCATCTCCTCCCATACTTTATCATGTCCTTCCTTTCCTTCTCTTTCTTGTTGTTGAACAACCAAGTCTTGTACATCTGAGCATTGATGGAAGAATAAGATATTAAAATTTTGGTTTTTTCAACACAACAAGGATGTATCACCTACTTCCTCTTTTCCATTGTGCTTGGTCGACCTTAGGAGCAAATAACCTGGCAGCCCTAGCTATGGCAGTGAAACCACCCGCTTCTCAATCCTTTTCACCAAAGTCCACTCAGGAAGGTAGTTCTTCAACTCTGAAATTTCATTTTCCGTGAGCTTCTGTGTCTGTGGTCAATGTGCCCTATGTCTTCCAGAAGTCAAGTGAGTGGAATGACCTGATCTTGCCATGGTGAATGAGATTGCAGAATGGGCCGAGGATAAGCAAGGTGGAAGTAATGATGGCAACAAGTTGAACTTTGAGCAAAGCCTAACAGTAGGTTAATTGACCCATATTGGATGCAATTGTGCCATTAATGGAAATGAATTTGTAATGACCCAACCAGACTGCATAACATCATATTGGAACAACAATTCATTCGACCTTCCTGAATGAATGCTTTCCTTGCAACATTAGAAATAATATGAAGATAGGTAGATGCATCCCCACTGCAAAAATCCCACAGGGTGAAATAAAGGGGCAGCAAAGGTAGGAAGACTTGGATCAAGGTCCACTTGCTAAGCACAAGACAGGCATGCCTACAGGTCCATGCCTGACTCTCCCCCAGAATCACCAACACTTCAGCCTGTTGAGGTGCCACCTCCTTGGGAAGACTTTCCTGACAATACTTACCAGCATGAGCAGGGCTCATTTGAGCCTTTGCACTCCCAAAAACCATGGCAAGTTCATGTAAAATGTTGGATCAGTCATTCAAATGATGGCTAAGTATAAAAAATGCAGAGTCAGAATGACTACCTCAGGCAATGGCTACCAAGGCAGGAATCATATCTACATCACCTCCTGGATTGAGAAGCTCCACCAGAAGATAGGAGATGCATCATCTGCGGCCAGGATGGGGTCTACAAATGTTGAGATTGCCTTGGGGAGCCACTCTATTGCACAGGCTGTTGCAGGAGTCAACATCATCGCAATCCTTTCAACTGGATCAGTCAATAGAATGGTCAATTCTTTGAGCAAAGTTGTCTTGCTCATGTTGGACTCATCATACACCTCGGTCATGATGGCAAACAATGTCTGGTGCTCACAGATAGGTGGGATTTGTTTGAAGGAGACAACCTGAAGACCAGCTTGAGCCTGAAGATCTACCATCTGTGTCGGGACCCTGAGTTCCAGCCGAAGGAAAACACCATGGTCATCATTGATAAGTCCGGTGTTCATCGCCTCAAGGTTTGATGCTGTGATTGTCCAAATGCCATGACTCCAGACATTCAAATGTTTCAACATGGGTTTTTCCCTGCATCATTTAACAAGCCAAAGATGGTGTTCACATTCAGAGTGCTCAATGATTTTCTCTTGGACAACCTTGAATGCAGCACCTTGGCAATGAACTATTACAGCGAGCTCCGGCAAATGACCTTGAGCATGTTTCCACACCTTGTTCCGGTAATTCTATGTCTCCATCATCTACAGGACCCTATATTGACTAAGCACAGAACAAGGACCGATACAGAGAGCTAATGAGAGTCGCTTGACAGTGGAGGTAGTTGAAGACCATGAAATGGCATGGCTTTGGCCATCATTCCAACCACCCGAATGCAGGAGATCTCACATTATTTTGCCCAGCATGTCCTCAGCCCGGGATGAATGTATCCTTGTCAGGGGATGAATCACTTGATGAGTGAGTCTTGTTTGATACCGATGTCACCTCAGCAATAATAAGAATTCCAAGCTGGAAATACACCAGGTCATTTGTTATGGATGGAAATTTCAAAGCTGAACACCTGCATCCCATTAATCCATGTGACGAAGTTTGGCTTTCTGATGGGCTGGGATTCATGGTGGGAAAGGACAGGTATAAAAAGCATCTTGCAGAGGCTGCTGACACCGTGGAAAAATTGAGCTGCAACAATCACCAGGTGGTGAATCAAGCAAATGCAGCTCGGCACAAGCTGGAGTCCACAGGTATTGGGGGAGTTGCCTGTGCCTGCCACGGTTGCTTTGTCCCTCACTTGATGGTAGATTTTCAGAAAGGCGAAAGGCAAGCCAAACATGCCATTAGATGTTCACAAGTTAACCTCGCATCATTTGCAGACAAATGAACATGGACTACGCCCTTTGTGAGGCTGCTCAGCATAACATGGAAGGCATTACCAGGGCTGTCACATTCTATGATGTCAACTGTCAATACAACAAGCACTTTCAGGTTCGGGTGGATTGAAGCTGATTTCTTGAAATGGTTCTGGAATTGACCATCATTCCCGGAATCGAGTTGTGGCATGTGCATGGACATCAGGACAGCTGCTATGTCCGATATGCATCAAATTTCATTGAAGGCATTGGCTGGATCGACAGAGAGATCATGGAGACCCTATGGGCATGTCTCAACTTGATTTCCCCTGCTGCTCGGGGAATGTCATCCCCACATTGAAAGGAATGTCTTGATTATCAGATGAACAATTCCAATTTCTGCAAGATGATCTGCATGAAAAGGACCCTTTGCCGTAAATACAAGCAGGCAAAGAATGGCATTGCCAAAAGTGGAAAGGCTTTCAACAGACTCGATGCAGCAGCACCTGCTGATTCAAAGATAAAATGGTTAGCCAGTGAGAGGACCACTCAGTCCAGCAGAATACATGATCCTGTGGCGATGGATGTATATGAGATTAATATCAAGAAGGGTAAGTTGACCTCATCTCCTTCAAAGGCCAAATTAATTTTGCACTCAGCACCGAGCAAAAAGGAGATCAAGCTTAGACTATTAGAGGACGGTAATGCCTGAAATGCAGCACCTGCTCGCAGATCTGTGGCAACATGGATATCAGTGGGGTTGGCAATTGAAGAGGCTCAAACTGCACTGCTCATCGAGGTCCGAAGAATTGGAAGAAGAACTACTGAGACACAGAGGTTAGACATTGCCCAGCAATGCAATCGTCTCCAGGGCCAGATAGATGGATTCACTCAGTCGGCTCTTATGCATCTTGGAGAGGGATTTGATGCAGAGGATGATCCTGACAACTTGAACATAGACATTCTCAATGATCTTGATGATGACCTGGATGATTTCACTGAGACATCCAATGCATGGACAAACTCCCCCAAGCTCACTGTAATCCCATTGCCATCAAACCTCAGGGTAGATTGATGCAGACGCTGTATGGCAGAGGATCTGATTCTGTTGGAGATGTTGCTTCGTGAAGGGCAGGCCAACAATGCACTTCACAACCTCTGAATTCACTTGTGCAACAAGGTGATCCTGTTCCAAACAACAGTCAGGCAAGCCAAATCCCAAGCCCTGAAAACTCGAGCTTGGTCCCAGGTGACGTCAGTGCAGCAGGCGGTGTCCCTCCATGCCAGTATATATACAAAGACCAGGAAGCAAATCATGCAACTTGAGCCGGGGCAAGACCAGCTTCGGAAATATGGACCCCTGCTTCACGAGCAGCTCAAAATCAGCACTGCCGTCAGCGATCCAAATGCCCAAGGTCAGTGAAATGAATCCCTCACTTGGTTCTGGTCTGTCGAAGTCGACCTGGGGGGTCCTGATCACTTGTGGAATGAGGAATGTGAGTTCGGGCATGCTTGACATATCACGAGCTCAGCTGACAGGACCCATCCAAAGTTTACCGAGTTCATTGGCTTCGGGCAAAGGCCCTATGGGATTGATGGAAGGAAGAAATGATATTGGTCCAATTGGAAATGGATTGGACATGTAACTTTTTCTTGTGGAAAGCAACCAAATGGGGTGACTGGATGTGGGAATCATTGGTGAAACACCTTCTGAGTCATGCATGCTACTCAGGAAGGCAATCCCAAATGTATTCATTACTGGCACAAGATGCCCAGGCAGCATTTCAAGACCTGCAGAGCATGTTGGTAGATGCTCGAGATGAATGAATTTTGTTTGCCCATGATATCAAACAGTTAATTCGACTCAAAAAATTGAGTCTTGGGAATTGGCTGGGTCGACCCATGTCGGAGTTTGAATTTCTTATCCATCCATCAGTGGCTCATATCTTCACATCTGAACCAACTGTCATTGTCATTGCCAGCATCATACTTCTGCATTAACCATGCCTGTATTGCAAACTCCTCCTGCATCCCCTTCTGATGCTCAGACTTCCGGCAATGAATACTGACCCCTCACACTCAGTCTTGCAGATATTGCAGCTACCATGTCAATGGCTGCATCATGCATCAGAGCATCTATCTCTCAATATCAGACGGAGGCTGCCAACACCGATTATCCTTCTTCTGCTCGGATCTTGCACTTTAAAGCCGGGCTGCAATGGGAGATCACTGTAAGAGACTGATGACTGTGGTGGTCAATGCTGATATTTCCAACATACTTTTGTGACACCCATCCTGCAGTACTCAGCTGCAAGGAACATCATTTTGGTTGTTCCAAGCCCGGTATCTTGTTACTTGAGGGTCTTATATGGAACAGTGTAAAATGCAGTGACAATCACAACTACACTTTGATAAGACAAAAAGTTGCCAACTCCTCAAGTTCATGGTCTACGGATTTTCTATTTCTCGGTAGATAACGTGACATTTGTGGGTGGTTAAATAGTAATCAAGTTACCTTCTTGTTGAAAGAAACTGTGTCAAATGTGTCTGTTTCCTCTTGTATAGGAAAAATAATGGATAGGTATGTTTCACCCTAGTAGGTTGTGTCTCAACCTATGAAAGTCTGTTTCAACTTTGTCATGTTCTCCTGGTTTGTGTCTCTCTGCTTGGAAGAGAGCGGGTTCGTAAATATGTAAAGCTTAGTTTCAGATAATGATAAAGAAGTGTTATATAATCGACCCCTGCAAGGCACTATACAACAAATATAAACAAATGTGACTGTGACTGTGTTACTTCCAGGCAACTCAAATGGCCTGTTACTCTCACTATTTCTTGCCTAATCTCACCCTTAGTTAATGGGGATAGGTTTAGAGTGGAAGTTACTTGTGACTGTGACTATGACTTACTTCAAGGCAACCAATGGGCCTGCACTTGTATTACCTAAGCTCACTCTTATTTCAGTGTTAGGGATAAAGTGGGAAGTTATATTTCATGGGTGTAAAATGAGCTCCTTTTATACCTTTTGGAAGGTCAGATTACTAAGCATGATTCATCACATGGATTGGTAAGAATGTGCTTACAAACCCTACCATTTGGTGTGCTGAGTCAGCTTGTTTACTAAGTACATTATAAATACAGTGTTATCTTACAAAGCATAATGAATCAAAGGTATGAGTCATCTCATGGATTGGTAAGGTTGTGCTTACAAACCAAGCCTTTTGGTGAGCTGAGTCATCCTGGTTACTAAGAAGATTATAAATACAGTTGCAAGTCTTACAAAGCATGATGAGTCAGGTTGAATCCTTACAAATCACCTTATTTCCCAGTCACATGACATGATTACAAACATGATCAGTCAGCTAATGAGAAAATCTGATGAATAAGCCAAGAAGAAGAAAAGATCACATGACAAAATGGAAAGAAAAAGAAGATCACATGACAAAATAGAAAAACATCGAAATTCCCAAGTCTGACACGGGAAATGAGACTTTCAGAAAAACAGACCAATGAATCAATAGAAAATGATAGAATCACTTGGTGATATGGTAGAGTACAGTTCATTATACCTTCCTTATCTTTTGTATAGCACACATGTCATGGTATGAACTGCATACCATGCATGACACCGGTCGCTCAGATTCTTCAGTTGTTTCCCCAGCTCACCTGGAGCATGGTTCCGGACAACATCTTTTCATCCCACCTATGTCAGTTTTATGATGTCGCAGGTCCAGGAGATCCCTCCCGGATTGTATCCAGCTATGATACTCCATGGTGGATTGGAGATCCTGCAATCCCGAACGAATTATGGTAATGGGATCAGATACTTGCTTGTTGTGTCTTTCACTACCAGCATTGGCTAGTAAGAATTACACACAATGTCCTTGAGTGATCACTAATCCTTTCTAGAGTGGCATTGAGGACGAAGGTCTGATTCTTCCTGAGCAGGTGGATCAGAGAATGCCTCAGGACATTGATTGAGGAGCAACAAGATGGCATCCATGAAAAGATGGCAGAGATTGATGTGTATGTCGCCATTCTAAAGAGATTGAAGAGAGGCAGGGGAGAGTAGCCCAGTCATTGAGTTCAGAATGTTGAAGTCAAAATTCCATACATAATGTAATGAGTACTGAAAATCACATACTGACTTCCAAATATCTAACCTAATATTATATGCTGAGTCCCGACCATTGAATCCCAAATATTGAGTATCAAGTACCAACTATTGAGTCCCGACTATTGAATCCTGAATCCCAAGTTCCGAACATCAAGTCCCGAATATTGAATATTGAGCTCCAAGTGTCGAGTCCCAACTAGCGAATCCTGAACACCAAGTCCCAAACATCAGATCCTGAACACTGAGTCCCGAATATCGAGTTCCGAGTGTCGAGTCCCAAATATTGAGTCCCAAATATTGAGTCCCAAATATTGAGTCCCAAGTATCAAGTTCTGAATACCAAGTCCCAACTATCAAATCCTGAACACCAAGTCCCGAATATTGAGTTCCGAGTGTCGAGTCCTGAATATCGAGTCCCAAGTGTTGAGTTCTGAATACCGAGTCCCGACTATCAAATCCTGAACACCGAGTCCCAAATATCAAGTTCCAAGTGTTGAGTCCCAAATATCGAGTTCCGAGTGTCAAGTTCTGAATACCGAGTCCCAACTATCAAATCCCTAACACCGAGTCCCAAATATCAAGTTCCAAGTGTTGAGTCCCAAATATCGAGTTCCAAACATCGAGTCCCGAATATCAAGTGCCAAGTGTTGAGTCCCAAATATCAAGTTCTGAGTGTTGAGTTCCGAATACCAAGTCCCGAATATCGAGTTCCGCACATCAAGTCCCGAATATCAACTATTGAGTCCCAACTATTGAGTATTGAGTTCCTGATATCTATTATCTGGTATTTGACAGTAGGTGCTAACATGGGTAACTACACTTTCTACTTCTTTGATCTGTCACAGGGTGGTGAATGTGTGTAATCGACCCTAGCCCATCCACATGAGGGAACCCTGGCATAAATATGAACAGAATCCCTCATATACCATGCCCAAGCAATCCAATCCCCTTCCACTGCATGAACCCCATGTCTCACAATCCTTCTGGAAAATGCGATCATACAGCCAGGATCGTACCTGAACTCCAGCTGAAAGCTTGGCATACTCATGTGAGCATTAGAATAATTCCCCACGGTAGTGAGAATATTGAAGCATTCAGCAATTGATAAATGGTCTCGATGATTGGAAATGACGGAGAGGGTGTTAAACACGGTGTGGGAAACAACTCCGCAGTGGGCGGATATAGTGTAAGGTCAAATGCTATACCTGCTGCTTCACTTGCAAGGCAAGAACGTTCGACCCTAAAGGGGTCTGCTACTGAGATAAGTCTGATAGTTAGTATATAAGGTCACGGAAAGGTAAAGGAACAAGTCCGAAGGTATGCGGACCAAGTCCGGAGGTCAAAATGTCGGGTCCGAAGGTATAATACCAAGTCCGAGGCGCGGGAAAAGCGGGTCCGGAGCTTCGGGTCGTCGGGTTATGGGTAATAGCACGGGAACAGGTTCGGAAAGCGTCGGACTATGTCCGGAAACAAGGGAAAGTCAGGGAAAACGAATGGCAAGGGTTTCGGGTGCAAAGCGGGTGCGGAACGGGTGATAACCAGGTATATTCAGCCAGGTAACAGGTAATGACAGGTATGTGACCAAGTAGATGGGAAGTCCCACCTACAGTAAAGTAATGAGTGCTTGGTCGTACTACCAGTCCTATATAACTAGCTACGTAGAAATCCGGAATATCAAAAACAGGAAAACATCGGGTCCGGAGATAGGTAAACTAACATGAGGTGCTGCGGACGTGTGAGAACACAGGTAATAATGCTGTCGACTGCATCAGTCATGGGAAACAAGCTACTACGCACCAGTGGGGTTGGACGGAACGGACAGGACATAGGACGGACGGGTTTCCGAAGGTATGCGAGCGGGTCCGGTGCATCTCCGGTGATGTCCGGCGGGTCCGAGGCTCGGAGAGCGCGGGAAAGCGTCGGGTTTGAGCGGGTTTCATCGGAGATGACTGGAGTGACTGGTCTGATGTCCGGATAACTGGGCTTTCGACGTACTCCGTGAATTGGGCCTCTGCAGGGCCGTGGACAGAATGTTCACGACAACGGATGCCCAGTACTGCAGAGTCTCTGACATCTTTGGCAGTTCCTTGCTTTCTGCCTTTTCTATGAGGCTTGCAAAGGCTCACAACCCTGCCCAGTACTGCTCAGGATGCATGACCCTCAGTGCTGCTGTTGCAATGGCTGCTGGCCTTGCAATGGCTTTCAGGACATTCTCAGAGGATGGTCCCTTCAATGATGCAGATACCTCTGGATCTGACTGATTCTAGGGGATTGGTGAGTTTAACTACCGAAATCACCATCTCATCAGATCCTACCTCATGCCCCTGTTGAAACCACGCCGGAGATAAAGTGATGCATCCAGGAGTTAATTCAACATTTTCCAAGCTTTGGTTGAACCACTCTTGATCAGTTTGCCAATTGCTATCAACCTTTATGCTTTTTTCAAGGCTTGGAGCGAGCAAATCAGAGGCCGCCCAAATTTCCTTCTGTAGGTACCATTTGATGTTCAATATCCATCCAGTAGCAATATACATATGTTACACACCTGGGTGGCATCAGTCAGGGCGTCTGGGAGGTACCATGTGATGATGGCACCGGATACATCAAGAATTGTGGTGGGTATCTTGATGAACTGTGTACCCTCATGCCCAGGAGGACACCTCTCAAGCAACTTCTCCTCTCTCTCTTCATTATACCTGGTGTCCTTTGGGGAGATCAATTTGCTATATCTTGTGATATCAATCTGCATCTGAATGGTGATCAAGCAATTTGAATCATAAAATGAATTTTCCGAGTCTGCAGGAAGACCTACTGGGATTTTTATATGCCTTTATGAGCCGGTCAACCAATTGATCACAAGCCATCACCAGATCAGTGTCTAGCTTCGGAGAAGGTATAACTGGGTCTCCTCCTGTCTTCTCTGCATTGAATTTCTGTTCTGTATATTCACATGCCTCATGTGTGACAGTCAGGGCCCACGTGTGCCAGAGGGTTATTTCAATACCAGAAGTGGAAGAAACATTCATCATGGAATTGATCTTGGGAAATAAGACGCTGAATCCTGGATGTCCACACTTTGGCATTAAAGGGGGTGGAGATAGCAAGGATCAGATAAGGGAGCCTTAGATGATGTTAGCTTTCAAAGATGTATTATCATCCATTGCTCAATGAAATACCAGATGATTAGAAGAGTGCTAGATATCAAATGAGTTTGTCGAGACCTGGGTCTCGGAACTTGGTACACTTCACTCGAGTTTCGGCAGTCAGAACTGAGCATCTTGTAGGGCAACACAAGCCATGTGTATTAGCTACTTGGTTGTCGGTACAACATATTTGTGTCTGTATTGGGTGCTCGATTTTCTGGCACTTATGACCTTCATCATTAGATGACTTTGAATCATTACCTCCTTTGATTTTGATGATATAAGGCTACCTGAGCTCCATCATGTCTACAATTATTATTCACCTGGGCCCACCTGTCTATATTATATACCACCCTCAGCCCACCTGTCTAATATAATATACATCTAGGCCCACCTGTGTATGTGATAACAAGTACCCTTGGCACTGTCTGTCTGATACACATCTACCTTGGTACACCCATCTACATAATATCCAACTACCTTGGCCCATCCGTCTATAGAATATTCATGTCCATCGGCCCACTCATGTACTCTACATATTCCCCACATGGGCCCACCCACCTTCATCGGGAATAATATCCCTCCTGGCCCATCTGTCATAGTCGAGGATATTTCTACCATCGGCCCATGGTCTGCTGGCCCGTATCATATGGAATATTATGCACGTCCATTCACTTGTATAATACAGAGATATGTCACTGTAATATGTGTATAATGTTAGGTGAATGCTATGCCTGCTGCTTCACTTGCAAGGCAAGAATGTTCAACCCTAAAGGGGTCTGCTACTGATATAAGTCTGATAGTTAGTGTCTGAGGTCATGGAAAGGTAAGGAACAAGTCCGAAGGTATGTGGACCAAGTCCAGAGGTCAAAATGTCAGGTCCAAAGGTATACTACCTTGTCCGAGGCACAGGAAAGCAGGTCCGGAGCTTCGGGTCGTTGGGTTACAGATAATAGCAAGGGAACAGGTATGGAAGCATCAGACTATGTCCAGAAACAAGGGAAAGTCAGGGAAAACGAATGACAAGGGTTGCGGGTGTGGAACAGGTGAGAACCAGGTATATTCAGCCAGGTAACAGGTAATGACAGGTATGTGACCAAGTAGATGGGAAGTCCCACCTACAGTAAAGTAAAGTGCTTGGTCATACTATCAGTCCTATATAACTAGCTACGTAGAAATCCGGAATATCGAAAATAGGGAAACATTGAGTCCGGTGATATGTAAACTAACATGAGGTGCTGCGGACATGTGAGAAGACAGGTAATAACACTGTCTACTGCATCAGCCATGGGAAACAAGCTACTATGCACCAGTGGGGATGGACGGAATGGACAGGACATAGGATGGACAGGTTTCCAAAGGTATGCAAGCAGGTCTGGTGGATCTCCAAAGGTAGTCCGGCAGGTCTGATGCTTGGAGAGCACAGGAATGTGGCAGGTTTCAGCAGGTTTCAGTGGAGATGACTGTGAGTGACTGTCCTGATGTCTGGACGACTGGGCTTTCAACGTACTCCATGAAATGGGCCTCTGCAGGGCTGTGGACAGAATGTTCATGACACTGGTCATACAGTTCCTCACCAACATCTCTAACCAAGTGTCGCTACAAGAAATGACTAGCTATGGCTTGGGTTTAAGAAAATTTCATATTTTCTGTGACATATTCTCCATCCCAGAAGCAAACCATCTGCCAGCGTCTTTCGAATTGATGCACTCGTCTGCCCTTTGGGCCATTTCCGATCCCTCTGCAACAGGAATGTCTCTAGAGTCAACAGCAACCAAAGTAGTACCCTTCAAACCAGTTTCCATATCAGTCACAAGAAAATACCTCTCTGCAATCCATGCCTGGCATTTGGCACAAGGATGGCCACCTCCACTATCACCAGAACACTTCACATGGATCAACTGGTCACTTCACAGAATGGAGAACCTGCAAGGAACTTGCCGCAGACAAATCAGACCCCCAATCACACTCCATATGCTAGCTGCCATCAAGTCCACCCTACGAACAGATCAACCATTTGAGGCATGCATATGGGTGATGTCCAGCTGTGCCTTCTTTGGAATGATGTGATTTGGGGAAGTCGCAGTCAACACCTGTGCAAGTTTTGACAAGTCAAAGCACATCACACAAAAAGATGTTCACCTCGGATTCAATCTGACCAGGAAACCTTACACCAGACTCAATCTCCCATGAGCCAAGACAGCAAAATCAGGAGAAACTCAATCCATTTTCATCATGGAACAAGGAGATCTCTGCCCAATCCAGGCCTTGCGAAATTTAGCAGAAGTCATCCCAGCACTACCGGATGATCCATTATTCTTGTGGAGAGATGGCAAAGGGATCATTCACCCGATGGTCAAGACTCGTGCCATCGAAAGCATCAACAGCATATTAACCACCTGGAACTGGGGAACAACATTCAGACATTCATTTAGAATTGGTGGTGCCTCATTCTACCTTGCTAACAAAGTGGACCCAGAGATAGTGTGCATAGCCAGTCGATGGAAATCCCTAGCATATGAAACTTACATCAGGGCATTCAAGCAAGTCACAACACAACACCTCGGTGGCCTAGCAAATATCCACATGAGCTAACCTAGCTCGCTCTGTTGGGTTGGCCACTGAGATCAGCCGCAGTTGGAGCTCACCAGCAGCAGGTAAGCAGCTCAATCCTTCAGCATCATCAGGCAATTGACCTAGAAATGACATAGCTTTATAAAGCTCTGTCTAGCATACAATTCATATAATATCTGTCATAATTGCAGTCAGCCTGACAATACTTTAGATAGCTAGACTACACTGGGGAAAACCACCAAAGACACAATTATGACACACATTGTGAACATCTGCCATTCTTGACAAAGTTTTATAATGCCAGACTACTTCAAACAGATCTGCTAAGAAATTGCTAAAAAGTCTCAAATTTTAATTGGGGTTGGGGTATACACATGTAGTATTGATTAGTGCTGCCGTGGTCCGGTTCAGTCCGGTTCAGCGAGGGTTGAGCAAGAACCGAGAACCGAACCTGGGTCCGGTTCTACCAGAGTCGACGAACCCTGGACCGAACCTTTGCGAACCGTTCGGAGCGGTCAGGTTCGGTTTTTTTTGGGTTCGAACGCGAACCGAACCCTAGTAGTGAGCAAAAAATTTGTCCAGTCCACATCAATCAGATGACTGCTCCAGGGACTTCTGAGTGAGCGGAAGCGACTGCCTGACTGCTTTAGTGGCATGCACATTGTGTATGGCAGCAGCAGCAGGTACCGGGAGATAGCGGCAGACTTTTCAAGATAGTGGCATATTGCATGAACGACTGCGAACGAATGCGAATCACCGGCAGGCGTCGAGATGCAGAGTCGAGGGATGAGCCGCTAACAGACGAGATAGCAATGAAACCGCGAGCATTGGAGGAAGGAGGCAGCAAGAGGCAGCAAGTGCAGCCATGTGCAAGCAAGCACAAACGAGTGGCAGCATGCGGAAACAACTAAAGGTGAGTAAAAGGCTCCTGGCGAATGACAGAACTCACGCGAAGGGAGGGTGGCAGAACGTCACTGATCGACAACAATTTTGAGCGTCTGACACATTCGAAACACCTGGCAAAGTTCGTGCAAACCTTCGACACCAGCGCCATAAAAGCTGCGGAGACTTGGAAGTCCATCCACCATCGACATGCTCACATGCACACTCGTGAAGAGGTTGGCATTGCTGTCGAGACTGCACAGGATCTTGAAGCATCCTTCGCGTGTGCACCCCTGCTCTCGACCGAGCCTCGTGATGCAGATGACCTTCTTGCAGGTCTAGAGAGTATCTCGCCTGACAACGTCACTGCTGAATTTGCGGCTCTCGAAGAGTTGAAGAGGACTGAAGAAGTTCAGAGCATTGACGAAGTTGAAGTACTCGAGGGAGATGCTTTTGATTTTGGCGAGTCGGATCGGGTCAAACAAGGAATCATTCCACAGGCTATTCTAGATGAGGTGGAGGTGGAAATTACAACGGCGAGGATGAGGGATGGGATGAGGCAACATTGATGTCGTCGTTAGGAATGTCATACACATCATAGTCTATGTACATAGCCTAGAGTTTTGCCAGTTCTGCCGGTTATAACCGGCAGAGCTGAGCCCAAGTAGTTCTGCCCCCACTAGTAAAAGCACGCAGACAAGCAGAGACAAGTGCGTACAAACTAGGTACTGATACTGTCGAAAACACAATTATCGGTTTGGGGTTCGGGATGGTTCGGGACCCGTCCGAACCAAAGTCGAACCGTTCGCCCAATGCCAGAACCGAGAACCGTACTATGGTCCGGTTCTGGCTGACACTTGGACCGTGGACCGAACCACAGGGGAACCGGACCAAAAGTCCGGTTCGAACCATGGTTCAGGACCGGACCACGACAGCACTAGTATTGATACAGGAGAGCAGAGAGACATGATAGAACAGAAGATAGAGAGAGAGACATCACAGTTACCTGCCTCAAGGGAGAAGGGAAGGGCCAGGGAGGAGAACCAGGGAGGAGGGCCAGGGACTCAGCCCAACTTCACAAGAGCCTTCGCGTTAGATCGTTTTTCGTCAGCACAACAGTCAAAGTTGGAAAGCCACCACCAGCATAGTAAGTAGATGCCACCGTCAGAGACACGTTTGAGTGACATTGAGAAACATTTGGAGTGACTATTGCTGAACGCTGTCCCACACATGACTGTATATGTGCTCTGCATAACAGCTTGAGCTAACTTAGTGTGAATGATCTTCGTCTAATGTCTGCCTGGAGACTCGAGACCACTTAATCGGTGGAGGAAGGTGCAATATTTGGCCGGTCCGTGTGAGGTGTTCGCAGATAGCTGACTCTGTGACAAAGGACAGGTCTGCCAGCGGTTGGTCTGTTAGTCATGTTCATTGAACTTCATTCGGCAAGTTCGTCTAACGGAAGCTGGCTCGGATGCAAAACCAATCCGGGAAAACCCGGGCCACTTCACTTTCGCTTGAACCTCTTCCTCGGACCTCCACCTCCGAAAATCAACATGTCTTGGCGCGTCTCCCGCTGTATATGTCCCACTAACTAGCTACCGGCTTACTGGGCTGCCAGCGTCATCTTTGGCCGTGCCATTAAAATCGAGTACCTCACGTTGGGCACACTCTTCGCGACCGGTGATGTCGTATTTGCATCCCTTGGTGGAAAGAAGTATTCTGCATCTTCAGGTAAACCTCTTGCAGAGCGCGTGAAACTCGCACTCATTCTCATGTGCCGGCCCCTCGCACAAACAGTTGGCTAGATGAAGAAGAAGAGGATACGGTGAATGCTGGGAGAGTTATGATACCATCTGTGCTTACACCTACCTCCGCGTCCGCCTCGTTAGTAGGCAAATGCCAATTCACTCGCACCCACTGGCACCAAAAGAGGAACAGCGCCAGTGCCAGTGACGAGTTTCGATAACGACGACGACAGCAATTGGTAGCAGTTATCGTTGTTTGCTTTTGGCACTCTCTGGCCATTTTTGGAACATGAAGATGAAGAATAGGATCTGACTCTGAGTGGGTGCGAGGCATATGCGGTATTGTATGTTTACACTATAGATATTTGTGCCTTCCTTCGTTCGTGCAGGCTGGGATGGCAACGAGCTTTGATGACGACGATGAGTGGAGTTGGTAATGGTGGAAGATAAAAAACGAGTGCGTAGATGCGAGGACATTGTAGGTATGTATATAGATATTCGCTGAATTTTATTTTGTTCGTCTCCTGCACTGCGATACTCGTTATATATCATTATTTGTACTGATTTCATCTGGTCTGATCAGAGGCAACAACAGAGAGCGCTGGCATGCTCGAAGACGTACTTGACGTTGACTTCATGCACTTTGAGGTATCCCATACTACGACATCACATGGAGATGCAGTGGTGAGCCTAGAGGATGACATACCCTCAGCTACATAAGCTGAGGCTTGCTGGCAGTTACTGCAGGTCAAGACCCCAAATATCTCGAGATCTCAAGGTTTGCACAATGCTGTGAGTTGGTTATTCAGCTTGGTTAATTGAAACATGAAATAGAGTATCGCGACGGAGTACGTAGCATGAACAGTCCAACTGCAAACGATCATAATAACCCATGCAGTTGTTACTGAGAAACAATCAAGTGATTTCGACCGACACAACAGTTTTCGCAGCCGGTGTCCCAAATCTTTGTAGACTGCAATAATATTCTCAACTTAAGGAACTGTGTGGCTTTCATCTAGACAAAAGCTCACACAGGCCGGCATGACGTGTATGGCTAGGTGCAAAAATGTCTGTAAAAGCATACGAGAGGGAAGAGAGAAAATTATCAACAGGGAGTTTCCACAAACGACATTATGCTTGTGCGGTGGGACGACGATGACCAAAGAAAAATCCGCAGCAGCTGACTTCATAAGAAACTGCCCCCGTCCCACCGCTCGAGCCTTGCATTTCTGTCGGTCGTACTTGAGACACTTGTATCCCCGGCACAGCCTGAGGCTGACCTGGCGGCGTTGAACTGCCGGCCTCATTGCCATTCGTATGTTGCGTAGCTGCAGCCAATTCAGCTGCGGCCAATTCTGCCGCGGTGGGAGGGGCAATAGCAATTCTCTGCAAATATATTTATTTCAATAATATCAAAAGGAGCGATGGCGAGCCACTCACACTTTTCTTGCGACCAGCAGCTACATCGACGGTCCGTATAGAGCTTCCTACTTGGAACAGGTTGAAATTCCAACGCCGGGACTCGAGCGGCATTGATTGTTGCATGTTTGCAGGTCGAGTGCCAACACGCAGTGAACCGAGGAAATTGCGCCAACGAAGGGTAAACGGTGTGTTTGCAGGGGGAGCTAGAGGATGAGGCGTGCTGTTTGTATCAGCATCCCAGAAGTCCTTGCCCTGTAGCAATGTCAAATTGCAAGAGCTCCGGAACAAAAAACTGCACTGACATATTTCGCCAAGCCTCTGCCGATGGGCTGGTGCTGGGAGACCAGACAAGTGTCAAAACAAGAATGAAATGAGGAAGGAATGAGGCTCACAACTGATCGGTGTACATGTTTCGGTTGAGCTGGATGCCCCTGTTAAAAAGTGAGATACAGTGTGAAAGGAAAGCACAGACGACTTGCCTTGAGCTTCGCATTGGGTTTTGCATCATCCGCAAGCTGAATGACAACCAAAAACAGCTTAGAAAAGATGCTGACGACACATAAACATACTCACTTGATCATCGCCCGTCTGATTGAGCGCTGCATCGAGGCTCCATACATAGATCTTTCCATCCAATCCAGCACTGACAAGATATTTTCCATCAGGGGAAATGACAACAGCCCAGACTTCGTCATCGTGCAAGAGCAGGCTTCCGACTGGCTGATTGGTCTTGAGGTCCCAAATGCGGACTGAGCAGTCACCTGCCGCGCTAACAAGATGGCTTTCATCAGCGGAAAGACAGAGGGACTCTATGCCATTGGTATGGCCCTGAAAAACAACAAGCTCCTTCCCATCAATCGACCGCCATTTTCGGATGGTGTTATCATATGACGCCGAGAAAATATGTGCGCCATCCTTGGACCAACACAACGACGCCACGTCGTGGTCATGGCCCTTGATCTCCATGAGCAGCTCGCCGTCCTTTGACCACACGCAGATCACCTTGTCCTCCCCGCCACTCGTGAATTTGTCGCCTTGTGGAGAGTATTTGACAGCGAAAACCCTCCCATGGCCGGCCTCTATCGGTGGTGCTATTTGTCGACCAGTATCCGGGTTCCAGCGTCGTATGGTGCCGTCGTTTGATCCACTTGCTACCTCCTGGGCATTGGGAGACCAATCGAGGCACCTCACTGAATCATCATGCCCCTCCCACGGGTCGCCGACCATGCTGCCCTTGTTGATGTTCCACAGCCGTAGCCTCCCATCTACACTTCCACTCACGACCATTGATTCATCTGGAGACATTGTCAATGAGCCTACTGGAGGTCCGTCACTAATCCCAGGCCTCCCCACGGGCTTTCCGTCTCTTGTCCACTGACGAATTGAACCATCTTCTGAGGCGCTCATTATATTGCAACTGGTGCCCAAGCAGGCAAGACTCCAAATGACTTTGGAATGGCCCTTGATGACGCACTCCGGCGTCAAGCTCCCTGGTGGACGTTCTGGCGTTGGTTTCTTCCACGATGTGGTCCGAGTATTGTGATTGACGAAGTAGGACCGACCGAGTGGTGAGATGTGCCATTCGCATCTGGGAACGAGTTGTCCGGGATAATCTATGTTTCACCATGAGTTCCTCGTTGCTAGTGACACATTCTTCGCTGACCTAGTCGCACCCCTGGTAAAGGTCGGTTCCATGAAGCTATTGCGAGTGTGTTATCACGATATTGTATTCTACCATACAATATCTTATACCACCACCATTGAGGAGGGAGCGCCTCATTCCCGCCTGTTTCTTGTTGAGTCAGTTGGTGTTATCACAACGCAATTTACTCACCTTCCCAAAGTGCATCCTGACGATGCTGTGCACCATAGCGTGGTGGATTGTTTTCCCTCCTCTGAAGAGGTGCACCAACTACCGGTGAGTTCATCATCGCTTCTTGTTCTCCATCTCTCCGATTTGCTGATGTGCTTGACTCGGCCATGACGCTGATGAAGAAAGTTTTGAAATGCTGCTGTGTTTCACGGACACGTTGAAAGGGAGAAAGCTCGATGGTATGGAAATTGAAGTTGAGGGCGAGGAGAGATGGTGGAAGTGGCGAAGAGCCCTGCTAGACGGTCGGCTGTGCATGCTGTATGCGCAGGCGCCTGTTTCAACCATGTCGATGGCAGTGCTTCGAATGTTCTATGTACATGACACCAAATTTCAATGAGCGTTAAGATACAAAGATGCCTGTAAATAGCACACCGGTCCACTATAAGATATCCGACTATATTTATACAATTTTAAACGTGCCTGTACGATTCAGTGCACCAAGTTAACACCTGAGTGACTCGCTAAGTTAATCGCAGACCAAGTTATAGCTGCGCACTTCCGAGTCCGACTGCAGCCTAGCAAGGAGAAACGATAGGATGTTGAAGGCGATCAAGAGACCTGCTCGGTGGTCAACACCAAATGCTGTACTACGCGCCCTGCTCATGCTATGAGACTAGAATGCGGTGAAGTCCAACAGCTAGATCAGCGGCTAAATGGGAGATTATAACGAGGTTTCAACGTGGCCCTTCGTGAACTTCATTTAACGGCACAACGTGAGCTCACTGCATTACCGTGCACGCGGTGACGAGGCTGAACGTTGTTCGAGGGAGATGGAACGAGGGGCAGAAGATGACGTTATTATGACTCAGTGTACGCACAAGAGCCGGAACGATGACACGTGTAGCCTGCTGTACATGATGTTGTTAATGCTCCAAACGATCGCGATGAGGAAATGAGGGTAAACTTGAGATGCGTGGATGGTAAGAAAATGTGGGACTCCACATAGCCCCCAACGATTTCCCTTCAGGGTCCCAATCGCCAAGGCAAGGTACAAAGTATATTACGCCTTGACTCCTGAATAGTGTTGTAATGGGAGGAGCGAGGCAGTCCTGAGGTGATCGGCGTGTCGATGTACGTGAGTACTCGAAGCTTCGAGAGGCGGTAAAAACGAGAGTATGTGAATATGTGAATGTAGATGAGACGATAAGAGAAGAAATTTGACGTACATAAGCGAATTGTGGGATGATAGAGCAGATGGTGAATTGATACAGGACAGAGAACATCGAGCATCGTTTTCGAGCATGAATTGCTCCGAGGATCGACTATTCAGTTTCAAATTAAAACATATTGAAATTGTTAGTGATACAATGAATTGAATGAACCGTTCGATTGTAGGGGGTGGTTCGAGTGTGGCTGTGCAAAAGCTCGTCGCCAAGCCCGATCAACTGATCAAGCGCCGAGGGAAAGCTGGCTTGCTCGCACCCAGCAAGGATTGGCCAGACACAAAGAGATGGATCCAGGACCGCGCAGGCAAACCTCAGAGGGTAAGTTACTTTATCTATTGTAATCGCGCTCCTTGCTAACTAAGTATCCCTCCCACAGGTCGAATCAGTTACGGGCACCCTCAGCTCGTTCATCATAGAGCCTTTCCTCCCCCATCTCTCAGATGCCGAATACTACATCTGTGTCACTTCGGCGCGTCGCTGTCGGTGCCAAAGGCTCGCGCCCCGCATACAGACCTTTCGACGAGGACACGTGCAGCTTCGTGTATGGTCTCCAACCCCGCGCCATCCAGGGGATGTTGGACTTTGATTACAGCTGTAAACGCGCGCGTCCCTCTGTCGCCGCTATGATCTACCCTTTCGGAGGCCACCACATCCAGAAATTCTACTGGGGGACACGCGAGACCCTCCTCCCCGTATACACCTCTCGAAGAAACTGTGAAGAATCACCCTGACGTAGACGTCGTCGTTAACTTCGCGTCGAGCAGGAGTGTGTACAGCAGTACGATGGAGTGTTTGGGGTACGAGAGTATTACAGCTATCGCGTTGATTGCGGAGGGTGTGCCTGAACGACAGGCGAGGGAGATTTTGTGGAAGGCACAAGAGAAGGGCGTTTTGATTATTGGGCCTGCCACCGTTGGTGGTATCAAGCCTGGGTGTTTCAGGATTGGAAATTCTGGAGGGTGCATTCGTTCGATTCCTTGTTTGACTTGCGCTGACTTGGTCTTTTTCTCCTCCCTTCTGACGCATATACCCTACCACACACCCACAGCATGATGGACAACATCATTGCCTCCAAGCTCTACCACCCCGGCAGCGTCAGCTACGTTTACAAATCCGGAGGCATGTCCAACGAGCTCAACAACATCCTCAGCCTCGTCACAAACGGCACCTACGAAGGTATTGCCATCGGCGGTGACCGCCACCCCGGCAGCACCTTCATCGATCATCTCCTCCGCTACGAAGCCGACCCCACCTGCAAAATGCTCGTCCTCCTCAGCGAAGTCGGCGGTGTCGAAGAATACCGCATCATCGAAGCCGCCAAGTCCGGTGCGATCAAGAAACCCATTGTTGCTTGGGCTATCGGGACCTGCGCGAGCATGTTCACTACGGAGGTGCAGTGTGGGCATGCGGGGAGTATGGCGCACAGCGATAGCGAGACTGCAGATGCCAAGAACAAGGCCATGCGTGAGGCTGGGTTCATCATGCCCGCTACGTTCGAGGAGCTCCCTCAGGCTCTGAAAGACACGTACGAATTCCTTTGTCAACCGGGGTGTCATTCAACCTATCAAAGAAGTCGAGCCGCCTGTTATACCCATGGATTACAAATGGGTGCAGGAGTTGGGTCTTATCAGGAAACCTGCTGCCTTTATCAGTACAATCTCTGACGAGCGTGGTCAAGACCTACTCTACGCAGGGATGCGCATCTCCGACGTCTTCCGCGAAGACATCGGTCTTGGAGGTGTCGTCTCTCTCCTCTGGTTCAAACGCTGGCTCCCAAGCTGGGCAGTCAAGTTCATCGAGATGGTGCTGATGCTCACCGCCGACCACGGCCCAGCCGTCAGTGGTGCTATGAACACGATCGTCGCTACCCGCACGGGTAAATACTTGATCTCCAGTCTGGCGAGTGGCTTGTTGACGATTGGGAGTCAGTTTGGTGGGGCGTTGGATGAGGCTGCTAGTATGTTTAGTGGGGCTAGGGATATGGGGTTGACGCCTAGGGAGTTTGTGGATAACTCGAGGAAGGCGAACAAGCTCAGTGAGTTTCCTTCCCCTCTTTCCTTTTCGTTCTTGCACCTCCTTGTTGTGCTTGTTCTTTGGTCGTGGATGCACTGCATTGGACTGAGCTGATATACTCTCAACAGTCCCTGGTATCAGCCACAAGATCAAGTCGGTGAACAACCCCGATCTCCGTGTCGAGCTCGTCAAGGAATATGTGAGGAAGAACTTCCCGAGCCATTCACTTCTTGATTACGCGCTTGCTGTTGAGAAGGTGACTACGAGCAAGAAAGATACTGTGCGTCTATTTTCTTCCCTTCCCACTCATCCCTCCCTACCTTACTCCGTCGTTCCATCTCCTACTCCTTTCTCACTCGCTCGAAAAGAAACTGATATCACCCCCAGCTCATCCTCAACGTCGACAGTTGCATCGCCGTCTGCTTCGTCGACCTCCTGCGCGACTCTGGCGCCTTCACCCCCGAAGAAGCCGACGAATACATCAAGATCGGGACCCTCAACGGTCTCTTCGTCCTCGGCCGTAGCATCGGCTTCATCGGACACCACCTCGACCAAAAGAGGCTCCGCGCTTCGCTGTACCGTCACCCCGCTGACGACATCGTCATCAACATCGCGGATCTGAGCCAGCCGGGGGTGTTGGGGAAGATGCATTGAGCATCGCGTCAATGTGTTTCTGCTTTGTGATGTGTGGACCAAACGCAAACGGGAAATGTTTTACCCTGGCGCCCCGTTGTAAAAAATGAAGACTAATAGAATGCATAATACGAACTGATTCCGCATACATAGCACAATCCTCTGTTCCTTTTTTCTGTTGTTTGTTGTTTCTCACTGTACTCGTGGCTTTAGGAGACTGTTTAGAATACGTAGCATGAACGCATTTCATACTGTTTGCAATCGATGGATTTTCTCGTGAATTTCAAAGTGTGTTGACAAACACGGCACAATTGTCAAACAAACCCAACGTTGGACTTTGAAGCTGAAGTTCAGTTGGAGCTTCTTAACAGTTTCCCACGTTCAGTTGTTTTCAACCACCACGATCATTTTGTGCAGAGGAGTACGTGCACGCGCTATCATAGCCGTTCTGATTCCTTCAGCCCGTTGTATCCGGGGTATATGCAGGGTGAACGCCTTCATAATGCCCTGTCACTCACCTCACTGCATATAAGCTTGCAGTGTAATGTTTAACATCCATGCAGGTTTTTATTCTGTGAGGTGAGCATATGCCAAGTAGGTAACTTAACTAGTCCTCTGGCGTATGATGCCTCGGCACATGTGAATGTGAGTGATAGGATAATCCATCATTGCCGTTTGCATGTGTCGAGGTACTACAATCTGTGTTGAGACAGATGAGCTTGCGTTTTTACAGGAATGGTTCATTACACTAGAACGGTTGACTGCTCTTATAGTCGGAGATCTTGCATTTGGGTTTTTTTTTGATATACGTCTCGTTTTTCTGAATAGCGGGGCGAAACGTCGGAAGCTTGTAAATATAATTCAGTCTTTCTTGAGGTCTTGATAGCCTGACACTGACACAGGGCAATGAGTTCTGGGGCAACGAGACAAACTGCACGCGTCATCGCGGGCCCGTCATCTCCCCATCATTGGCGGGTTCGCTGCGCTTCAGCATACAACGTGTCCCAACCAATACTGCGCGAGCCCTGGCGTTTGAATTCCAGCTTATCTATTTCCAGACATCCCATCGAGGTTGTTCCTTGTCGAGAGGAAGACGTGGGTTGCTCGATATCAGCAATGTTTTTTTTCTCGTTTTGGATATCATTGAGCTGGGTTTACAGAGATACGGCTATGACCTCTCACACCGAGGCAGAAGTGACCGCAGCTATGCAATGTACGAGTGGCAATGAGGCCCACAGCTCAGCGTAACGAGACCAACCCGCAGCAGGGGCACAAGGGTCTACACAGAACTCGACTAGCGTGGTGGGAGAAGTTTCTCATGAGGAAGTAAGCTGCTGCGGATTTTTTATTGGCTATCGCCGCTCCCCTTCGCGTTAGTCATGAGGTCATTCGCTGAAGTTTTACCTTTCCACTCGATAATCGTTTCTCCTCTCTCGTGCGGCTCTGTGGGCTGCGTCTTGTGCATTGTATTTTAGTTATCTGAATAAAAGCTCTGTAGCTATAGCATCATATCATATCATTTGAAACGAGGTACAACAAATAGCTGCCTGAACTGCATAAACTTTATAACGAGCTAGAAAGCATGGATGGGGAAGAGGAGGACGAATAAATTCTATTGATAGATAAAAGGCAGTGTATTGTAGTCATATTCCACGATGACCCACTTTCCTTTGTTGTTGTGAGGACGACATGCGCCGACCTATATTACAGTCTACTCTGCAAGGGCAATTTATCGCCGTGAGACTGACCCAGATACCACACAGTCGCATCCTTGAGCTCACGCATCCACTCCTGCACGGTCTCCTCGCTGAAAACATGCTGATCATGGGAAGTAAAATACTGCAACTGCCGGTTTGCAAATGACGCCGCAAGATAGAGCTCCGCAGGATGCGCACGAACTAGAAAGCGCCAGTACTCAACATGGAGTCGCGGTACTTTGGCGTCCTCGACAGCATCAGCAGGGGGGGACCATACTGGGTAACCAGCCCGATGAGGATGGGGCGTACTGCACAGGGGTGACAGCTCCTGGTCGGAAGGCAGAGGATAGTCCACAGACACCACAGTCTCCATCTGGAGGTGATCAGCTGGTTGTACTTGGATGGTGAGAGCCACTAACATTGCCCAAGGTGGATCCTATTTGCGTGACAATCGGGTTCAAAGACTGAACAGGCCTTATACCTCCATGGTCATCTCCTGGGGGAATGCAATCTCTCATCTCTAGCCACTTCAAAGCAACCTCCCTCGTTGAAGCAACCCGATCGTGTCCAGCGGTACATATATCGACGAACCGTGGGTGGTTGAACACCTCTTGTGCTTGTGCCTTCACATTAGCGCACCGGAGAAGAAACCGGTCAAAAGACATGAGCGCCGGGAAGTCCGGCGCCCCATCGACAAGTTCTAGCTTGTTTGAATCCCCCTTGGACATCTCACCAAGGGGCATGAACGGAAGTGTGTACCAGAAGAAGCTGATGTTGAAACCAACATCACCCGAGCCGCCCGTCTGATACCAGTCCATGTCTTGGTACGGACGCAAGTTTAAAGCCCCACTGAAATGCATGGGTTGCCGTTTCCTATACTCCCATTCTTCTTCCGAGATCTGGCCCCTGAGATACTGTCGAGATAAAACGCGTGCCAAAGCCACTTGGCTGAGAGCATAGCATGCGTTGTTCATGGTGATGTTGTGGCGACGACAATTGGAGAGAATGACAGAGGACACTCTGCTAGAAAAAATAGAGACGTAGCTGCGTGTTTTCGCAGGAGTACCAAATGTGGATTGCCTGAACTTTCCAGGGAGGGTGTGGCCACCCTGCTTCAACGCTTCAGCTCTAATACGATACCACAGACTGAACAACTGGAATGCTGACCTTGAATTTGGACATCCACACTGTGAAAATTGCATGGCCTAAAGCCCTCCTCCACCGTCGTTTGACAATCGGAATATTCCCATAACTCAAACGGCTCTCTAAAGGTTGATACATATGCAGTCTTTCGCCCAGTGGAACGTATGGTGGTTCAATCCGAGATGACAGAGTGTCTAAAAATGACCTGAGAACCGTGCTCATGGACGGCCCATCCGAGACGCAGTGGGCGGCCATAATCACGATGTGGAAATGATCATTCTTGTCTGTTCGGCGCAGAATGTAAGTACGAGCAAGTAACTGAGATGAAAGAAGCCGTGGTCCATCCATGATGTCGTTTATGAAACATTCAGCGTGGTGAAGGGAATTGACCTCCCTGAATGTAACATCATCAGGTCGAAGGTTTTGTGACCGCTTCTTCACGCAGAATGAAGCGTAGACCAGATTCATATTCTTGCACTTCAGCTGCGATAAGGGGAAATCGTCTTTTGACAGATGCCCAAGAACGCATGACATTCGGTTGGGAATGAATGTCTGGGTCGTTTATTTGTGTGGCGCGAAGGTGTACGTGCACCACGATGTCTGCTGTGCTGTTAAAAAACGCTATCCCAATAGAAAGATGATTCAGTGATTCCAAGTGGACGAAAGAAAACGCGTTGGCCTGGGGCGGAATCTAGTGACGTCCAAGGAGAGGTCATAACGAAGCTGACAGTAGGCCTGGAAGAAATTGCGAGGGCTCAAAAGCGGGTGACAACGGGGTCATAGATCAGTGGACTATAAGCTCTCTTCGAGCAACAAGAAGAAAAAATACCGAGAGGAAACCAACCAGATTGTGACGACAAGCAAGTCATACAGGGATTTTCAAATCCCAAAAGTTATCTGTCGTGTGCGGATGTAGATGACCATTTTCTTCCATCGCACGGTGGAAGGTCAGTGAGAACATATCTTCTGCTGTCATGTCGCTAGCAGTCTGCTGTCGATACTACTTAAGTCATGCATGGAGCCACCAGTGACTCAGTGAGGACGTACGATCTACAAATTTGGCCTCTGTAGCGGAGTAACATTTCTTCGGCCCTCATATTGTCAGCTCCGTCGGGTTCTGTGAGCTATATATAAGTTGGACTGGCGTCAAGATTAAGCCACGTACACGGAAAGGACTAGAAGGACGATTGTCACTAACAGCAAACCAACAACTTCAATGGCTGGGTTGCAGCGCAGGTCTTCAAGTTTCTATGTGCTTCTAACGACATCATCGAGCGGTTTTCTGTCGTCGGCTGACCAGTAGCCTTACAGAGCCGTCCTACTCTCTCACCGTAATCAACATGATATGGAGTTCATCTCTTCACCAGCTCACTGGTAGTTCGTGTGGCCCTCCGCTCTCGTATGAAATTTTCGTTAGCCTTTTGGAAATCTTCTCGCCATGGAATATACTGTGTATTATGCGTGCACCTGCGTGTACCACTTGTGATAAAAGCACAAGTAAGGGCCAACAGGTGATTCATACTATACAACGAGCGTTTGATCACTGAGTACTGAGTACTGAGTACTGAGTGCCAGTATGCTGAGTATATACTGAATTGCTGTCTCAGTTGCAGATGATGAAACCTTACACACGCCGCGGACTCTGAGAATTTCCTGGCTGAAATTTCACACACACTGCCACACAGCGGCGTGCGCAGACTGTCCACAATTTCCCCACAGAGGAGCCGCATCTTCCCCGCTCCGAGAATAGTTAAAGCAGACGTGCATTTGAAATTGACGTCCTGAAGGATATCAAAGGCACAGAGCTGCAGTTCAGATTACGACACGATAAGCCCTGCGCCGAGCTCTAATTGGTCGTGAAACGCTGAACCTGTTGTATCGCCAAGTAGGCGGTCGTGACCTTCCAGCCTAACCGGGGTTATTAACAAGTGCTCCATCGGACTTGAGATGTCCTCTGATGCGGAGCTCGATAGAGCGATTTTGCTGTGGTCAAGGTCAGCGCCCAGCTTAGGTCTTAGAAGGTCTTACGACGCATTATCGTCTTTGACACCCTGCGCACTACTATCTTCTCCAACCGTGTCGCCTAACCTCACAGTATCGCAATGGAAGCATATGGGCTTCAAGACCGCAGAAAATCAAATAATGCCACTCACGTGGAGGTACTTCAAGTCGGTTCAAGTGGGGCATCTTCCACTGGATGTTGCTTCCATGGATCATGTGAAACGAAAGCTCAAGCAACGACATATACAGATGTAAGTCCTGCGACGATGTACCAACTTTCCTACTTATTTTGTTGACTCTCGTTCGTCACTCATGATAGGATAGCTGCAAGTCCCCGAATGTCTTGCCCCCAAACTTCTTTGACCATGTTCCAAGATTGCTGGTGTTTTGGGTACGGGGACTATTTCTAGGCACAGGGGAAGCCATCCGTACAGCTGGGCCCCTTGGTGCCTTGATTGCATTTGCCCTTGTTGGTTCTGTAGCGTATGCGTAAGTTTACGATTTGTGCGGGTTCCGCCTACTTAATTCGGCCAGGTCATTATGTTCACTCGGGGAGATGACGTCTCTCGCCCCGATATCAGGATCATTTCCCCACTTCGGTTTGTCCTTCTCCTTTTGAGACTGAAATAATGACAACTTTCTACCTTGTCACACAGCCTCCCGTTGGGTAGATCCCGCATTGGGATTTGCAGTGAGTGACCTACGATCCTACTCAAGTACTTCCGACTGACCTTACATATTCTCTAGGTTGGTTGGGTGCGTCTTTTATCTTCTCACCATGTTTGAACGTGGCCAATAATCAAGCGTCGCTTGTTAGAATTATTTTTTCGTGAGGTTCCATTCTGTATCCGTCGAAGTTGTACCTATATCATGATTGCCCCTTCATAAGACCAATGCGTAGGCGCATACAGTCTTTCACAACCACTCAGTGATTTACATCGCTATTTTTCAGGTTATCCGTCCCTGTGGAAATAACCGGAGCACAAATACTGATCTCTCTGTGGGATGTGAGTTTCCTGAACTACATTTGACGTTCCTGTTGTGTTCTAAAGGTCGGAATCTCGTCTAGTCACATCACGCTGCAGTTTATACTGTAGTTGTCTGTATTTTGATATGCGCCACGAATATCTTTGGTGTAGTGTGAGTCTTCGAAGCAGGGTACGCCACATGTATTCATTCCTAGACCTTAGGTACTTCGGAGAAAGTAGGTCCATTATGCTTTGCAATTTATGTGCTAAAGGATGAATAGCCGAATTTGCTTTTTCCATCTTAAAGTGTAAGCTAGTCTTCTGCAATGTACATCAAACTCAACGTGTTTATCAGTGATAATGATCGCTGGTCTTATCATTGTTGGCCTCGTCATTGACCTTGGAGGGGCACCAAATCACCAGCGACTTGGTTTTCAAGTACGTGCTGGTTTATTGGCGGACTGATGAGCTAATTATCCAAAGTACTGGAATAATCCGGGTGTCTTTGCTGGACCTGGACTTGAACCTCGGTATCCTGCGCTTGATAATTTCCTTGGAATATTGAGTGTCATTACTCAAGCCGCGTTCGCTTACCAGGGAATGGAGATAGTGGCCGTGTATGTCGCATCTCACTCTGGGCTAATATATATTCACTGACAATCCGATAGTGCGGCTTCTGAAACGGAGAACCCACGGAGGAATATTGCCAAAGCTATTCGCAGGGTTTTCTACCGAATCCTCATTTTCTACGTTGAGCGTCATGGTGCCTTACGATGAATAGCCTCTTACAGCACAGTAGATTCTCGGCGTTTTTATTGCAGGGCTCATTGTACCTTCAAATAACGCGGACCTGTTGATGGGAACTGGTTTCTCTGCAAAGTCGCCATTTGTGATTGCGATGCAGGTTTCAGGAATAAGAGGTGTGTACTCAAGGTTTTCCATAAAGTTATGTCTCATTCCCCCCTGCCATGTAGTGTTACCCACTGTAGTAAATGCTGGCTTCATAACAAGCGCATTCTCCGCAGGCAACTCGTTCCTTTTTGCTCTTCGCGCATCCTCTATGGTTTAGCACTTCGTAAACAAGCACCTCGGTTCTTCACTATCTGTACGAAAAAGGGCGTACCTATTGCGGCAGTGCTCTTTTCGGTATGAATGAACACTTGTTTAGTCCTAAGTACCACGGACGCTGATGTGAGGTCAACAGAGTGCCTTCGCCTTTTTGTCTCTGATGAATGTATCGTCAGGTGCAGAAACGGTGTTCAAGTGAATTCCATGAGTCATTGTATCCACAATGTAGCTCATGTCGCGTATTAGCTGGTTCCAGCATCTCGTTGATAGGTGGTTTTTTCGGCTGGCTTTCGATTAATATAACTTACATTCATTTCCGTGAGTACCGGACGTATCTGTGGATCATCGACGAACTAATGAATTGTGCAGATCGCGGACTAAAATACCAAGGCATTGACCGAAGGAAGCTCCATTACTGGAATCCCCTACAAGTCGGGCAGGATCACCAAAACGCATAGAACAATCACTAATTTCATTTTGTAGCCGTGGCTCTCCGTCTGGGGCCTGATCTGGTGCATATATTTATCCTAATAAATGGATATAGCGTGTTTTGGGATTTTAATGCCTCTGGCTTCTTAACGTCATGTAGGCTAGTCATTTTCTACTAAACTTATGATGGCTGACCAATTATCGTAGATCTGAATATCCCGTGTTCTTTGGATTATATCTCTTCTGAA
>JABBWA010000501.1:0-29413 GCA_016628065.1 Suillus lakei
GATACGACTACCTTGTCCCATCATCAAAGCCATTCCTAGTCTGGTGGCTGTGCTTGCGAATATGAAGGGAATATTGAGCACGGTGGGCCACTTTATCCTGCTTCACGGAAGTATAAACTACCTCTTGTTTCATGACACTGTTCACACTCAAAGTTCCACTTTTGTAAATGAAGCCCGGCCCCCCAACTCGAATGAGCGGGTGGATATTTTACCATATGTAGAGTCCCCATGATATCCCCTGGCGGGCATTTCACCACTTTAAGTGTCCATCTCCCTCTTCTTCATTCGTTGTTCACGGTGACTCGCAGCGAAAGGTCTTTGAACCTGACCTTCTGCGCTTTTCCGGGACGTGTCTTTCGGTGCACATCATGGTCTCCATTGACGTGCCGTTGCAGTCTACTGTTGCATAACTTGAAGGTTGTAATGGACAGCACGCAGTCTGCGTGTCTGTTTCAAGTTGACACGCAGTCGCGTCACAGCTGTTGTGTCCTGACGGCCAGCATATGTGACAGCCTTCGATGGCTCGATTACTCTCCGACACGCAGTGCTTTAGCTTCGCATCCGTCAGCTCTACACTGGTCCTTCCAGATTCGATGTTGTCGTGATATTTGAGCTGAGTGAACGACGAAAAAGATAACAGCCAACGTGTACAATTTACACAAATTCTATAGCTCATCGCAATATCCGAAAAGCGAGCAAATTGCTTGTACGTACGTATACCCCATCACCTTCCACAAGATACGTAAGCATACTTGACTGTGATCGTAACTAGTCTAGAAACACTAACTGGTCTCATTAAACCTAGTCCTCCGAATGCGAAATCGCCATCAGAATCAGGATCGGAATATGGTTGTGGACCCCTGCAATTATCACAAAGACCTTTGCAGAAAAATTCGTCCTTTTGATGTCCATCCCACTCAACCTCTGTAACCACTTCCAGAAGGAACTGCACCTCATCGGCCAACAAATTCCTGCACTTCGCCAGTCGGAGTTCATGTAGACCGACACCATATTCAGCTCGTATCATGACAATATCCCGAAGGTCCCAAGGCTGGTCACATCCAAAGTCAATATTCTCGAGCTCTAGAGCACGGAGCGAAGGATACGCAATGTCTGAGCTCTGCGCGTCTCCAATCTGGAGCGCAGCGATTAAGCCTCCAACTAGGGTCCCCTTCACATGGATACTTTCGAGCTCTGGAAGAGCTATGGACCCTGCACGCCAAAAGCTTTCTTGAGGATCAAGGGAGAATGACGCAAATAAGCTTCGAATTTTGTAATGCGGGACCATGCGACACATGTCAAATACGATGGCAGGGTTTCTATCGGATGCGTCGCATGTAAATTGAATCGAGAGTCGTATATCACCATCAGGAGGGTTCCAGATATACTCAGATGTGAACGCCGTTGAGGTGCTGAATTGGACCCCGAACACATTAGACGAACGTCTGGCACGCATGGATCGAATGACGGGAAAAGATTCGTTAACATCCTTGTGTATGGCCGAACATAGACCAAAAAGGCCCTCAGAGCCTACAGTTCGTGCGATGTTTAGAGCGATCTTGACATCAACGGGAAGGAGTAGATGTGAGAAGAGAGATATGGCAGTTCGGATGGTGAACCCAGCCAGCGCCATGCTTTTTAAGCGAGCGAGTGAGACTTTGTCGAAGAGCTCGTTGTCCTCGGAGGATGTAGGCAGCAGGCCTAAGCGTAAGCTGCTCCGAGCCAGACATATGTCTCAGAGCGGACAGGAGCTGTGACAGCGTAGGAGAAGAGGAAACTGTTTGTCTCACTTCTAGAGTCCGAAGGCCGCTTAAAATACCCAATGTCCAGCTGAAGTTACATTGCACAAGCTCAACGCTCCGAAGTTGAGGCGCACATCCTTGAAAAATGGCGTCGATTTTTGGGTGAATGACCCCCTGGACCGATAATTTGAACATTTGAAGCAACGGGGCGGGCTGCGATGATAAGCAGTCTATAATGCGATTGACGTCGGATGAGAATGAGCACAACTGGAGGATTTTGATTCGAGGTAACTGTGAAAGAATTTGCTTGAAACATGGTCGTAGCGAGGCCGGTGCGCTGTATGTGATGACCAATGCAGCTTTTCTCGACCTCTCAAGCATGGTGGATACCCAATGAGGAGAGGCACAGTTGATAGATGTCCAAAGAGTCGGGCACTCGAGGGCGACTAGGCGCCAGTGCCTGCAAACGTGTGTGACCGCCAGACAAAGAGGAGCACCACAACAGCGGGGCGTACCCGTATAATTATCCTCTTCTACAGTGTATATGAAGATGGTCGCGAGAATCTCAGGTGGAAGCAAAGACGTATAGGCGAGAGCATTTTTGCGTGAGCGAAGGACGCGCATGGACTCGGCTAATGCAGCCAGCTCTTGGTCAATATGGGCGTGACACTGTTCAATTTCCAGGGCGGTCCTGCTTCTAGGAATAACATCTAGGGAAGCGGAAAGCGTCATCATGGAGGACCTGCGGAAATAATTAGTCGAGTCCATACGAATTCCACTCAGAAAGATTACCGATCGTTGTCCCAAAGGCTGGGTGCGAACTTGAAATACCACTAATTGGCGTTACCTAGGTATGCCACAGCAGTACCGACCAATGTTCCTGTGCCCTTCAATCGTGAAAAGGACAAGCTTCGGGACGGGAAGCCAAATGCTAGAAATAGTGCTATAGAAGTAGTGTCTGCTTCAGCAGTTCAACTGGCAGAAATATTATTTGTCTCCGAGTCCCGGGAAGTTCACACGCATCGGGGTCGCCATCCTTCACCATGTACTTAACGATGGGTACATCAGTTCGTGTTCGGAATTGTCAACTATATGCAGCTTTTGTCTCCTATGGATCATGCGAGGTGTTAGGTGCCTACGGTCTGTCGGTGGACGTCATCCTCCGCAGGACGCCTGAGAAGTATACGAGCCGGAAGAGCCCATATTTCATCTCGATGTGTCCAATCCAACTTGCTGGAGCTTGCTTTACAAGAAAAGAAATTTACAAAGTGGGAGTTCGTGGATGAGGTATGTAAGATGGGCGGAATTCTGCAACGGGCGGGAGTTTTCATCATTGATCATGAATATCCACATACAAATAGTTTACTTGTAGCGTCGGCTCTGCGATATCAAGATTCAAAACGGAAAGGTACTCATCACGCCAAGCCACCCCAGCCAGCCATCTCGTAGTTCCAAAACTCGCTCCATGAACGACATCGAATAAGCCATACGACGAGAGTTACACCGTACGGTCTGCAGATGACATGTCGGACATGGAAATACACACGAGGATCTCAGAGCCATGCACGTGCCGATCGATATGCCAGAGATTGAGGTGCATGCGTGTGGCGAGGATCGCAAGAATAAAGGCCTGCAAACTGTACATGTACATGTGAGGGTGTTGTCAGTAGAAATTCACAACAGAAGTTGGAGGTGCATACTCTTCGAGGAGTGAGTAATATGCCGGCTGCGTGTGCGGAACATTAATGACTCAATCATATTGACGGGTATTGGGGCATTTACGCACATCGGAAAACAGTACCGGCGCAAGGACGTTCACAGCCGAGAGAACTTGAGAAACAATAGCCATTACAGATGAGGACTGAAAGATATGTAAGTCCTGACTCACATAGACCGCATGTATAGTAGAATATGTTATGTTTCACTAGAACGGCGTGCAGATGGCCCTTGGCTGACCGCCAGCTCTGTACGACACGTATGAGTGTCAGTGTGACCAGTCCTGGGGAGAGTGTCAGTCATCGCGTCTCTGCAATGTCCCGGCGACATACCAAGCTGAAAGACAAATAGGAGAACAAACGGCATGAAGAATTGGAAACTGGTTGAGCTCCGGTAGCAGCCTGTGATGCCTGGGACCGCGCTAGTCGTAACTGTGGCGGTGGAATGAATGTGTGCAAATATTAGTAGGGGAAGGTGAGAGCACCAACCATGAGAGGTGGCGATAGCGCTAAAACAAATGCCGCTGAATGCCACGATGGTAGCCTGACTGGTTCATCAACCATGGGTTTGGGTATGTTGAGGGCATGGGACTCACAAAAAGGGTGGACAGCATAGCTACGAGTACAATCCTATTGCTGTTCCAGAGCGCATATGTTCTGAGCACAAAAAAGCCTAGAGGAATCGGATCAGAAGCACGTGCATGTTACGGTTGAAGGAGAAAATACATTCAGAGCAAGTGAGTGATATCACTCCACAACCTGTGAAAGCAAAGAGCAGCGCTCGGCAAGGAGATACATGTACCATGTACCATGCACGTACTTGAGTAAATAGAGACCAAAATCCGGCATTTCTGGCGAAGTCCATGCAGTCAGCGTAATTCATCGGTGGGTAGGTCCGCTGCACGTTCACATACTTTGGGGTTCTCGTTCGGGGCGAAGTTCACTTATGCATAACATGTCAATTCATTATCGGGCGATGTATGCTGGGATTGAACGCACCAAATAGGTCCGTGATAACGAAGAAAAAGGGGATATATCGTGCGATGATATAAAGGCCTTTTACCTTGGACCAGTGCGACTGACGCAGGAATTTCCACTTTGAACAGCATATTATCAATATTTAAACCGAGGTGTATCACAGCACAAGTGCATTACCTCTTCTTGAAGTGAACAAACATAATCATAGATCTGGGTAAGTGAGTTTAGCTGTGGACGGGAATAGATCGGGACAAGCCTACCCAGAACGCCGCCATTGACGCTGAGTTGTCAAGTTAGAACGAGGAAGAAACAGTTCAGACAGCACGCACTGCATATGTACTAGTAGACCATGGTATGTCTGTTATTATCTTGCCGTCGTATTGAGAAAGCGACGCACCGCTAAGTTCTGCAGATCCCTGGCCGCTGCGATCTCGTCAGCTGAATACTCCATCTACATTGGATTAGAGGTAAAAAAAGACGGGCTTCGCGCGCATCATGCACCTTCTTATCTCTTTTGAATAAGCTTTAAACCCATCAAGATGGGGGTGTAATTATTAATTTGGAGAGTCATTCGGCTTAGCTTGATTAGAGCATTTCATTAGCTGATTTAAAGTTGATGTCGTGACACAGACCGCACGAGGCGGGGCGCAACTTGATAAAAGTTGCAGTAAGTGCCAGAAGCATTCTGTTGTTTCATTAAGAAGATAGCCATAAGTACTCTATTCAGACAGAGAGGCATAAACACACCTACTATATATCATTGTATTTGATCAACACAAACAAATTGATTCGGCAATTCGCGTGTACTCGTTGTTTCCTTCTGTTATGGTGTGGCGTACCATTTAGACTATGGTTCACGATTCTTGAAGTTTGAGAAATGCATCAGTCCTTGACAACTACCTTGGACGAACTTTGCTATACTCAACTGCCCCCAAATCTACTCGGCCCCTCATTGATGTTTTTGGGGTCTGTTTCTTTATACAAGGAAGGTTCAACCTCTTTTCAATCAATACCGGTTTTAGACGCATGCTTCTTCGAAGATGAGACCACTTTAATAGGCGCGTGACGTAAAGCAGGCTGAAGGAAGCTAACACGTTCTCGTCCACATTTCAGTGGATTAATCTGGATTGATACAGGATTTTGTAATGGCGCAGATGTGGTAATGGAGAATGGTCAGTAGGCTTGCGAGGTGGACCCTAGTCTTCATGGGACTGATACTTTGATGATTTGGCGAATTCCGTTTAGGAAAATGTGCAACGGGTCCAACCAGCTGGACGTATTCGGAGTCGTCAAATTAACTTATTTACACAGCCCTCCGCGAGGCATGCTTGACACCCTAGCACTCGGAAAATTATCATTTCTTTTTGAATTTGGGGCTCGCACATTGTAGCTCATTGATCGTGAATATTTATAAACTGTCTACTCGTAGCATCGGATCAGCGATATCAATATTGAATAGAACGCACTAGATAGTGGCAAGTAGAATTACTAACCGTGGTCGAAAAGGTCCCTCACGAGATGCGCTTGCACTTGATTCGATATACCTACTACATATTCGCGCGTCGGGACGACAACTTGAACACACAACCTTCCTCGCTGCACCGGTCCAACTGGACGCTTGCGTTAGTCCTGCAGCTGATTTTATTTGGTACCCACACTGATAATGGCAGATGAATTTGTTGTTGAGGCGCGGAGGATCGCATTACTTTGGCAGTGGTGAACAGGGACACGAGTTTGCTGGTGAGAAATCACTGACTATTACAAGCGTGTTACGTGCGCACAAGATCATTATGATTGGCCTAACAAATTTCGAGATTCCGCTTCCTTCCATCATGGGCGCAATATGGGGTTGATCTGCATGTGGGGCGTTCGTGCAATCAGATTGTAGAAGCTGATGCAGAGTCCCTAAAAGGGCTGAGCCCGGGATGTCGCGTATGACATGTCTTCTTGTGGCCATTATCACCATGCCCTGATGTAGTCCGAAGTTTCGGTCGTTATGCAGAACGATAGGAGTGACGAAAACGCTGCGATCGTAAATGATTACAGCTATCTTCATATCGATAGACCAGAATCGAGAAAATTCGCTTAGCCGCTTTTGTTTGTCATTGGAGCGCTGCCAAACAGAGGCGCTCATTCTAGCTACATTTGTTACTTGTTATCACTACTTGGGAATACTAGTACGACGACTGGCGACCATGCACGGAAACCGTCGACATATACCAGAGGCAGCCAAACAGCAGTGGGTCACCATGTCTACACGCGGCATGACCTCGAAGGCCATAGCACAAGTGACAGGATCAAGCCTTCGAACTGTCAATCGGGTGCTTCGGCTCTCACGACTCACAGGCTCTGTTGTCCAGAGACCTGTGGAAAGTGGTCGTCCTCGTCTACTTACATCACAGGATGTTGGAGTAAGTGAAACCATGAAGACATTTTGAATTGAATGCCTGACAGGCTGTTGCAGTACCTTCTCTCATGTGTCGAGCGCACCCCTGACATATTTCTATTTGAACTACAAAGTGCCCTACGGGACGTGAGGGATGTTGCGGTGTCCCTCGCTACCATCGAACGAACACTACATAGACATGGATTCACGCACAAGCATGTATGTAAGATATGTTGGGCAGTGGTGCCCGGATGGATCATCATCGTCATATGGTTCAAAAAACCATTTTTTTGGACGGAGACAAAGAGATGATCTCGCTACTAGTGCCAGGGTTGCAGAAACTAAGTGGGGCTTCATGTGATAACGAACATCGCTTACGTTTGACAACACCGCAGCGTCTTGCACGAGGGGCTTCGTTGGTTGACAATGAAGCTCACCTATAGTCAGTACTATAGTATTACCATCACCGAGAATTAGCTGGTCGCGGATTGGCGCGCGCGCCATTCTAGGAAGTGTCCCGCCTGACAGGTCTCGTAAGAGCAGGACCCTTTTGTTTGTACCGCCCCACAAATAAACAAAGGCGCTTATGTGAAAATTCTCGATCCTGGTCTATCGATATGAAGATAGCTGTAAGCAGATTCGTCCACCAGAATATGGATGTGGCGCCATGTTGGCGCATGCTCCCACCACGGTCAGGGTAAGGTAAGGGGGCGAGCTCGTTTCCTTCGCTGAGGTTGACCTGGGGGAAGGTGCTGCCACACCCTGAGGGATGAGATACGACACGATTGGGGTCAAAGTTCCCGTCGAACTCGTCTCGCCTTCTACGACGACGCAGGTAGAGGACGAGGAGCTCAAAGACGGGCAATTGGGGTAATTCCACCGACGACGCCACATACGATGGCGCTGAGTTGATTACGGGAGTGGGAACGGGGATGGGGATGGGACTGTGGTGATATGGAGACCTCGGAGTAATGGTGACTGTTGCTCCGTGCAGATTTTTCGAGCTGGTAGATGGGGTGAACGAGTGCAGAAACACAGAGATGAAAGACGACCAACATTATTGTAGGTACTGCAGTTGTCATGAAGGCCATGGACGTTATCGTTGGTGTCGTAGTCGTAGCAGGGGTGGTGGATGTTGATGCGTTGCTGCTGCCCGAGGGAGATGACGAAGAGGGAGTGGTATTCGGGGTTGCTGATGTAGTTGGCGTGTGGTGATGGTTGGCGGAACGGCAGTTACTGATGGATACTGGATGTGGACTGAACAGGAGAGAGAAGAAATACAAGTAGGGGGTTGACTAGGAGAAGCTTTCGGGGTGCGCGTTACCAAAGTGAAATCAGGATTGGATCATTTGAACAACACGACGTCCGCGTACAAGACTGGGTCACTGCCAGACTGGGGTCAATTCCCGCGTAACTTCAAGCGACGGAGGCTGGATGTCCCAAGGCCAGAATTCGATTGTCCTTTGCAAGTCGAAAGATGTGATAACCCGGGTGGAGTTTGAAACCTTGAAACCCTCCATAGATCGCGATGCCTTGGGTGTTGAGGGGGTGGGCTAGAAGAAGCTTTCGGGGTGCGGCTTGCACCAGTCTCGCTAGCCTAGTGGTTGAAACATTGAAATCTGGTAGGACCCAAGTCACCTGGTTTCACATTTCAACCAAGAGTCGAGGCAGCTGTAGCGCGAGTTGAGCGCGAGGATGTCAAGCTGGGCTGGCACCCAACCTGGACGGTGTTTGAAATTTGAAACCTCAAGCGACCTTTGCGACCCGTGCATGATTACAGTGCAAGTGTCAAGTTTATCTCGGGCTGATTCATTTCTTCGTATGAGTCCTAATGTCCTTCTGAGTACTAGTTACGGTTTCTTTGGTTGTAGGCTAACTCCAGGTAGAAAATCAGGTCGCCTTCAGAATCTGTTCTGACAGAAAAGGATCTGAACATCGCAAGTTCATATTTTATATCCTCGTCGTCAGCTGAACACCCATAGGATATTTCGGCCGGATGTAATGGTGGGTTGGTACACAGCTATTGGTGCGTGCATGCATGCATGGAATCTATCTAAATCGCTAACAGGTCTATGCTGTTCAATGCTGCGCTCAAAGATTAAAAATATACCCTAAGGTTTGAACCTCTGGTTCGCTTGATACCTCCATCCAGTGTTTTGAGGCACAAACATGAATATCTCAGCAGTTTATATCAACGTGTCATGCCGATGCTCGTTTCAAACACCAATATCTATGCGCTGCCAATCAGTATCACTAGGTACATGGCCCCTGGGCAATGAATCATTTAAACCCCAAACACAATTATCACCACTCCAGGCGATGCTTGTTCTCCGGCTACTTGAAATGGACCTTCTGTTGGACTAGGAAGACCTAACGCGCTCACTATCAATCCTTTGTATATCCTGGTGGCCGCCCAGTTCTGTAGGAATTTCAAAAGACCGTGGTCAGCTGATTCCAGTTACATGATTAACATTGTATCCGGTACCAGATGGTTCTCACCATATGTTTTCGACGATTGCAGTATGTGGCAGAGTACCGGTAACCTGCTAGAACCCGAGCGGATCAAAGCTGATGCAATGTAAGAAAAACGCAAGCATCAGGATACTAAGCTCAATGGGCAAGCACTGGGAAAACGTTTTCAAGGTTGGTATGATTCATCTGGTTGATTTTGACGATGAGACTGACCATCTCCATCAGGTATGAAGTCCTCGAGGCTATGTGTAGGGGCTTGCACGGCACCAATGAAGTATCAACGAATATACTTTGTGACAATCACCATATTGTACGGTGTGTCGAGCTTTGCCCTCTTTCTGTGATATATTGATCCGCAGGCGCTGTGTTCAATTTCCAGAACGAACGGGAAGCGCGGGTGTGGACAATCGTACTTAAGCGTGGTTTGCAGTGGCATTAGTCTTTCCCTACTTGCGGGCGAGTACTGATAAGTAGAGGACATAACGTGTTGATCTTTATTTCTGATATGTCCTCTGTTTCGGGGGTTGCAGAATTGCAGATAGCCAAGGTATGCAAAGATCGCAGCTTGATAAATTCGACGCTAACCTGAAGTTCTATTCAGTATGCTAATCTAATAGTAAGTGACCGTGGATCGTCCGTGAAGTAGACAGTGACATTGACTGCGCTGTATCACCAGTTGGTGGTCTTGCAATCCTCGTGAATATATTCATTATGTTTCCAGCTCAATTATGACTCTTTTCGTGTCTCAGATTTTTGATTACTGCATCACGTTCCAGGAAGAGGTAAAGAACATGTTCTGTCTATGACTGTTATTTTCATCACTTTCTACAGGTACGCTGGACGTGGTGTAGGCCATGGGGCTTAACTCGTATCATCTTCACCATATCTCGATATCTGCCTTTCGTAGGTGCTGGCTTGACTGCATATGGCGAGTCGCTCACTTTGATTATCCTTATATTTGCATAGTTGTTGATGGCTATCTTAGCTGCGCTGCGTGTCGACGGTCCAGGTAAGTATACAGAAGAACCAGCTTCTAACGATAAGCTGATTGCATGGCGCAAAGTGCACCACCAGTCTGGCGGAAAATAGTAAGTCATCACGCCCTGCGGTTAGTTTCACTCAACCTAACAACACGATCTTCAGTTATTCATATCATAAGTATCGTCGCTGCGGAAGGTATGGGCTGCACATCTCGCTGTCCTTACCAAGAGAAAAATAGATCCACGCTTCTTTGACAGGCTTGCTGGTTATTCGAACCTGGGCATTCTGGAAAATGAGTAAAAGAGTGCTGATTGGATTATTAACTTATAGCGCGGTGCGTGTTCTGCAGGGCTGGAGTGATGACATAGGCTCTCAACTTTGTAATAGGTGACAATAATCGCCGTTGTTGCTGTAAACGTCAGCCCAAATCACCAGTTGATTCCAGGAGGTGAGTTTGTTCGTATTTATCAACATATGTTGTTTCAATACGGCTGTCAGGGGCGTCTACTATACCGGGATGCGTCTTCGAGTCGTCAAGAAATGCTGCAGTAGTGTACGCTATCTTGGCAGTTTTCGAATGTGGTCAGTGACTATGCAGGGCGTACTATCTGCCACCTGACCCAAGGCAAAATTTGGCAGTGATACTGATACTTACTCGGGCTGCATACAAGTGGTTCCAAGACTGCCGGGAAATTCGGACCTCGATCATAACCACCGTCTACGGCGGTAGCATGCTTTACATTTTGTGTATCATCGGTGCGTGGAAATGATCAGTTCCAAAGTTATTGTTGAGTAATTCGTTTCGCGAAGCTATCACAGTCACCAATGTGATTATTGACGCAGTATTTCCGGTGCGTGTCCATGTCCGTCAAACACCAATATTTGACTTATCTTTGTTCCTTGGCTGCAGCTTGGCTATAACAATATGTTAGATATGTATGTCACCGGTTGAACTGCCGCTGGCAACCAACTACTAACGAACTCACTGCGTTTAGACTACAACTTGTCATTCATAGTGTCCTAGCCTCGCGGATTCTATTTCACCTTCGAAGTAGCGACGATCGTGCCCATGGAACGCACCGGTCATCGTTGGTTTCAGCTATCCGCGTTGGACGACCTTCGCAGATGCAGACGAACGGGATAAGAAGCGAAGTCAGTGAAGTTTGAGGTGGGTTTAGTAACTTGTAGTCGAAATTGGACGCAGTTTTGTTAGGGCTGGCCCCACTTGCATCGTAATTCCGAACGCAGTATACATTTGTGCATGCTGGCTTGGCATCTAGGGAAGTTGTACTGGGCCTGGGATGGACTGGGAAAGGCAGAGCTCTAGGTAGTGAGGTTGTCGTGAAAGCCAGTGCTTCCTGGCAATTTAAGAGATCTCATGCCTTCAAGTTAGATGCATCCCAGCATCGTCTCAGGTGGAAATTTCAAAGTTGAGCTCGTCGCCGTCGGTCCGGGTACGGCAGCTCTTCAAGTTGCTGAACAACAACATGCGAGCTGCAAAGTAGATTGGAAATATTGGCGAATCATGTGGACCTGGGTGGAGGGGAGGTGGAGTCAGCACAGGTTTAATCAATGTACGAACCGCCATGTAAGAATGCAGAAGAAGCAGTTCAGACAGCATGCACTGCATGTGTACTAGTAGCCCGTGGTATATCTGTTATTACCTCGCCGTCGTATTGAGAATGCAACGCACCACCAAGTACTGCAGACTCCTGACTGCTGCGATATTGTCAGCCGAATGCTCCACCTGCATTCATTCAAGGTCAAAAATTTGGCTTCGTGCATACATCATGCGGAAGATAGTCATAAGTACTCTTTTCAGAGGGACGCAACACACCTACTGTATACAATTAAGTTTGATCAACCAAGTTGATTCGGCAACTCACGTGCGCTCGTTGTCCATGAAAATGGATGGAACGACTGTCTTCCTTGTGTTACGGTATGACTAGGGGAGACTATGGTCCTTGATTCTTAAAGTTTGCTTCTATTATAAAAGGTTTGAGTCCTTGAAACACAGCTACCTTGGAACGGACCTTGCTCTATTTTTAGAGCTCGACTGCTCCCCAGTCTACTTGACCCCTCATTGGTGTTGTCAGTGTCCCGTTTCTACAAGGAAGGTCCAACCTCTTTTTGATCAACCCTGGGCGTTTAGAAGCATGCTTCTTCGAAGATGAAAACACTTTAATAGGTGAGTGATGTAAAGCAGACTAAAGGAAGCTATGTAACAACGTTCTCGTCCACATCAAGCAGATTAATCTGAATTGATACAGGAATCTGTAAGGGTGCGGGTGTGGTAATGGGGAAACATCAATAGGCCGGCGAGGTGGACCACAGTCTTCTGATCAGTCTTGATGAATTCCGTGTAGGCGAGATGGAGGCTGATATAGTACATGTAGGGGCTGAGCATGTTCGAGGGATCTATTCACATTTCGCTGCAGGCGTATTAATGTTTAATTGCTAAAGGTATCAAGTTCCCTCACGAAGTGCGCTTGGAGTTGCAGTTGATTTGGGATACCATACCCACACACCTGTCGCTGATTCTTATTCCATGGTACTGACTCTAATAATGACAGATAAGTTCGTGTTTGAGGCGTGGATGACTGCTGCAGGATCATGTTACTTTGCTAGTGGTGAATAGGGACGCGACTTTGCTGAGAAACCACTAACTATCACAAGTGCGTTATATGCGCACAAGAACACCAGTCTAACAAGGTTCGGGACTTCGCTTTCTTCCATCATGGGCGCAACACGGAGCTGATCTGCGTGCGGGGCGCTCGTGCAAGCATATTGTAGAAGCTCTTGGACCTTGGTGTGCTGCAGAGTCCCTCGAAGGGCTGAGCCCGGGGACGTTGTGTGGATTCTTGAGACCATCATCATCACACCCCGATGCAGTCCGAAGTCCCGGTTGCTACATAGAACGATAGGAGTAAACGGAAACGCTGCGGTTGTGCATGAGACAGCAAAGGATATGGATGTAGTGCCAGGTGCTCCCAGTGGTGACCTCGTGTTCTTCGCCGAGGTCGACCTGGGGGAGGGTGCCACCCCAAAGAGATGAGATCTGAGATACGACACAATTAGGGTCAAAGTTTCCGTCGAACTCATATCGCCTTTAGCAGCAGCATAGGTAGAAGAGGAGGAGCCTGAGAGGGCGATTATGGTAATACCACCAAAAACGCCACCTACGATGGTATTGAGTTGTTTACGGGAGTAGGAGTGGAATGCGATGAATATGGAGACATCGATTGTGATGGATGGCAATTGTTGATCCATATGATTTCGTTGGGCTGGTATAGATCGGGTGAATGGGTGGTGAAAATGAGTGCTAAAATGACCAACACGACCGTAGTGTAGTAGCCACGGATCTCTGCATGGACGTTGTCATACCGGGTATGGTTGGCGTTTGAGCATTGCTGCCCGAGGGAGAGGAGAGAGCGGTAGTTGGGTTTGCTGATGTGTTTGGCGGAATGGTAGTTACTGATGGCTAGTCAGTACTCGATGTCAGCAGAAAGAGAGGGAGTTGAGGGGTCGACTAGGAGAAGGCTTTCGGGGTGCGCCATGGGCCAGTCTAGCTAGGGGTTGGAATTAAAATTTATTCATACCAGATGTTACATTTCAACCAGAACAACAACCGCGTCAATATTCCCGTGTAGCTGGAGGTTGGGACGGAGTTTGAAACCTTGAGACCTCTCGATACTAATATCAACTCTGATTATGCGCATGGACGTACCTAGGCCTAGGGCTGTTGATGTTTTTTCGTGTTAGTTACCCTTCGCATGACGCGACCCGGATTTCTACCAGCCCGTTTCTAGTCATAGGCCTCCTACATGGCGCCCCGCCGGACCCCGGTTAGAAGGTTCCTCACAATAAGTCACGCATTTTCAATGCCTGTCAGGGCTTGTAACATCGCCCTCCTCCTTCAGCTCATCATTAATCCGCTGGCAACCATAATATAACCCCAGCAGCCGAACTAGGTCCTGAAATGGCCAGCTCATCGAATACCGGCTGCCAGCTGTCCTCAAAATTCAAGTGCCATATCTTAATCCGTCGCATGTTGAGGTCCAGCATTTTGGAGCGTCGGAAAAACCAACAACACCACCACCATGGGCAACTTGATCATCCAAGGCACCTTCTAGGTGATTTCAACCAACGTCTTATCAATGGAAGTATCCGAGTCAACGTCGAATCTGACGGGCGTCTTCGAAAAGACTGCGTGGACAAGCCCGAGCCACGATTTGCTCGATAAATGTCCTTGAAAACAAGTTCGAACGTTGAATTTAATTTGTGAGTTGCGAAGCGCTCAGCTTTCAGTCCTGTTACTTACTCTTGATATCGTATTCAGAAGAACTCCTCGGTCGGATTGTCCCATGAACAATCCAGCTTACCTTAGTCGTGGACTCCTCCTAGTCATGACAGTAATGACAGAAGAGTTTGACATACGCTGCTCCTGCACGGCGATTAGTAGCCTGATCTCATAAAAGGTGATGGCTGGCGCCTCGCGTTCGTCATGGTGTAGAAGTGAAACCAACAGCGTGGCCCAATGTGTTCGATCGGTCGAATATCTTGCCCAACATGGCCTGCGACTCTGATATGAGCGCTTTTCACGCTTCCACAAGTTCAGGTAAGCAACCTCTACATAACATATGCGTTGGTCAGGGAGCGGACATGCGTTAAAAGGTTTGGGACCTCCCTGCTTAGTAATTTTGAAACGATCCCCTCAATGTCAATGTGAGTTGCAATCACTTCAAGTTCCTACCACGAATAATAATAAACAGTTTCATTATGGTATTACCGTCTGTGTGGTTAAAGGTGACCCAGGCAGCCTTTTCCAACCATACAGACGGTACCACGAACCTAATAACGTCCTAGCTTCCCCTGCGACTTGCCCCCTCTGCCCTTTGTCTCCATGTTCAGCCAACCTCTAGTATTGCTGCTCATATGGGCGTTGGTGTCCGCTCGACGTCCCTCAGCTCAACCTCAGCGCTCAGCGTTCAATTGTGGCAGTACTCTGACAATGTCATGTTCTACCACCCGCCCCGGTCCTGGGTGCATGAGCAACATATCGTCCTCCTCGCACACGTCAAAGCCAGGGCAGCTGCTACCCTTACCTCGCTGCCTACTTCAAAACAGAAAATAGATCGTGAGGATATTGACCTCATACAGCACTAATACTAGCACGTGGATCATGTGGCAACCGAGGAGATTTCCTGTAAGATACACAGTATCAATACTTCGAGAACTGGAGCGCGGCGGGGGTAGTGATTTCAGGAATGTCATCCAATAAATAAGTATTGCTGTCCCAGTGGCATGATCATTTTGAAGATGCTCGCTGGAAACCCATCCAGCCCTCCCCGTGACGTCTCATAGCCACGGCGTGGTGCTTCGAATAACCTTTCTCCAGCAATACGAACGAGTCGAGTCTACCTGCACTGGTCTGAATACAACACTGATGCTGTTGAAAAACTAGTGTAAGTAGCACGGCGTAGACTGATTGTTATTTTATGGATTTGTTCCACTGACGCACAGCAACCACAACAGCTTCGAGAGCATTCAAGCGGGAGTGAAAACACGCTCAGTGACGTTCGTTTCAAGAGTCACAACCATCGACAAGAACTGAGTGCAGAGTTCCTAGTAGTATATGTGTGATACTGCAGATACAAACAAAGGGGTGTGCCTAGCCTATATATGTTCCATATCTTGAAGCGTGCTGCAAGGTCTACATAGGGCCATAAAATAAGACTTGGAAGTGGAAGTACAGTATGACAATGAGGGGCAAATTAGTTTCCTAATGTTCATATTGATTAACAAACACACAGCTGATCCAGAGGAAGACAATAGTCCAGCAACTGTATTGCATCGCGATGTTGTTCCAGTGGCAGATACGATAGTTGGGACTTTGAGAGGGAGACTGAGCAGTAAAAGATGATGAGTGAGTGTCAATCCGAGCAAAAACATGACGGCTTATACACGAGACGGAAAGGTCACAGCACATTGTGGAAACGTAGAAGGTAGGAGCGTGAAGGACTAAGCACGGGTGGAAGAATATTAGAACTTAGACAAGAGACAGTGCAGCAAGCGCAAAGCCGAGCCAATACATGCCATTGAACGTGAACAATAGGACAGACATCTGGCTCATATGAGGGTGCTCTGATGAAACATGTGTGGACTCCCTACAATAAGGTACCTTCAGCGCGACACAGAAGGTGGAAACACTAATACACACTTTGTGGTAGCCGCCGCTTCTGACGCTGAACGCTGAACTCAACGGTGACCTCTCCGCTCAGACTCCCCCTCACATTAATTTAAGCACTTCCGGTGGCAACACCACGTCGTACTATCTCCATGCTCGCAGTACGTACAACATGCGGTGTTCATGTTCACACCTATACCTTACACATAGCATACAATAAGCGTACTCGCAATGTTCGCTTGTAGGGCTCCACGACCCTTTCATCCCTGGCCCATGCTGTCCACACAGAAAGTGTCTCGCTGTGGTGGTGTTGATTCCACCGATGTTGTGACTGCTGACTGGTAATGATACTGTAATCGCGAGAAAAGAAGAATCGAGGTCTGTAGAATGGATGAAAAAATCACCGCAAACACACTGTGCATAGACTTACGCAGATGCTGACGAGACAGACATTCGTGAAGTAGCCAGTGATATCTTGGATGATGCATCAGCTATGCTTTCTAAAACAACGTTGCATACGAGGTACCAATGAAAGCGCCTTATCAATCTTAGTTAGGGTGACCAAATTCATGTCCAGGGCGGCTGGTACTTACCAAATGCTGGAGAATCTGGCATACTGGCCCTGATCTGCGGAAGGGCAAAAAGCACTGAAAGTTGTCAGTGGCACATCTATCAACCCTCTGCGGCTCGCACACCTGATGTTGAGGTCAAGATCAGACCTTCATTAATTTTCGCACGGAAGAGCACCAAGACTGTCATCCATAAAACGGCGACAGAGAGGACCCCTATAGTGCGATTATGAAAAATAAGCTGGACCATAAACACTAGGTAGTAAATCTTACAGTTTGTGACAACCAGGAGGATGGCGAATACCTTGACCATCCTTTGTCGCTTGAGAGTTAGGGCTAATGCGTACAATGTTTCGTTCCCTACTGTAGTTGGGTAAAACACACAGTAACCACTCCAATTTATCATACTTCCATATCCCATTACACCAGATATCGGCAGTGACTGATTGCTGTCAGTGTCAATGGCTAATAGCGATACATATGCAGAGTGCCTGCAGGTAGTCAATCACGTCATTAAAAAGAAATGAAGCGATGCCCTCACCAATCAAATGGATAATAAAGAGTCGATGATTGCTTCTGTAACGTATATGGAAGAAATGGATCGATGGGCAAAACTGTATCATATTCTTCTGCTGGTAATTGTCTGAGAGATGCTCTAATCTACGTCCAGGCGCAAATACAGATTAGAGCTCACTTTCTTCCGGGTATGTATGTCACTGGCGGAGGATTTTGTACCATTGACGAATCAAAAGTGCCTATTGGGGTTGTTACGTTCCAATTTACACTGGCATTTCTAATGACCAATGTGAGGTCAGATTCAAGAAGAGAACGTTCGCTTACTCGTTCAGATACAGGGCGACGTTGTTGACGAATTGATTTTGAATACAACTATCGTTTGATGAGCCTGTATACTGATGTCCGCAGGCGCCGACAAGAGACCAGTGAACCTGAAGGCCCTTAGATACGAATGCACGGACGTCAAGATGATACTCACAGAAAATGTCTGCCCGTTCAGGTCGATTGAGAACATGTCTGCAAGCCTAAGATATGTCAGACTTTGTGTAATGGTAGCAAGTGCTGGGTATTCACAATACAAGCTGCGCTCCAGTAGTTAGTATTAATCCACTATCTCACGAATACAAAACTTACACCGGGAGATCCACTGACATTGAAAATACTCAACGTGACATTATCCATGGCCACCCGGGTTATGAAGTTTGCCTTCAGATAAACCATTGTGAGAAGGATAGAGAACCCTGCGAGCAGGGTAAACATGATCATCAAGGCCGCCACCGGCCCATAAGGTTTTAGGGTTAGGTTTCGTCCTCGTGACAAGGGTGGTGGTGACATCGCTGTACTCATGGGTGGAAAGGTTAACTGATGATGATGTGGTGTTCGACTGGCAACTCACTTATAACGCGGTTTCCGGTACCCTGTTTTCAGTCGGATCTTCCTCGGTTCCTTCTAACAACTTCAAACCCCGAACACCCTCACGGCATTCACGATTAAAAGACCAGGGCTCTACATGAGGCGTGCTCAATTTTTAAGTTGTCGAGTCATGGTCGAGAGTTGTCAACTCTTTGTTTGTACAATTACGCGATCGTAATTTCGGTTCCCAGAAAGGGTTAGAACCCGGTATGCTTCTGGGATGACCAGTCGACCATTGACAGACACCGATGGACGGTCAAGGTTTGGAGTTTGAAGTTTTGAATGTCTTTGTAGACACTTCGCTGTAGTCTGCTGAAGCACGGACCAGTGATGAGCTATCCGGCGCAGAATATACTACAGTATGTTGCATATGAAACTGCAGTACCAGTTTTTCAGGAAATTTGGTCAAGGACCGGAACTTTTGGTTCCAAGATGAATTAGTGATCGTACGCCTGACCGCATTTGGACGGAAGGAGTTCCGGTCTCGCTGCCTTTACCACATTTTGAAAAACTCGTACTGCACTTTCATATGCAACACACTTAGCTCTAAGTACTATTCATAGCTATCTTCTTAGTGAAACAACAGAACACTTCTGGCACTCACTGCAACTTTTATCAAGTTGCGCCCCACCTCGTGCAGCCTGTGTCACGGCGTCAACTTTAAATCAGCTCTATCACGATCATATCAAGCTAAGCCGAATGACTGCCAAAATCAATAATTACACCCCCATCTTGATAGGTTCGGAGCTTATTTAAAAGAGATAAGAAGGTGCACGATGCGCGCGAAGCCCGTCTTTCTTTACCTCTAACCAATGTAGATGGAGTATTTCCACGGTTAGTATCCCACCTTCTGCCTAGCGCGTTCCACCATTGTATTGTATTTTCTACTTGTTCGACTACCAGTTTCTTTCTGAAAATGTTATTGCCCCTTACAGGAACCGCACAGCACTTCCTGGGTGCCCTCATTTCCTTGTGTTGCAGGACTTATATCTGCTAGCAACTCGGTACTCGCTCGGCCGAACTTTAGGAACTCTTGAGCCGCTCGAGCCTGATGTACTCGAGTCGCTAATCACTCTTCAACTCCGACAAGACCGTAACGCGGGATGGTGATATCTTTAGCTTGAAATTTTTCCTCTGGTGTACGATTTTTACAATGATGTCACACTTGATATCTAACAGTATACCAGCACATCTTTGCCTCAGGAAGCACCTCGAACAAAAAGGCGAACCCCCTGGAATGATCACAGATCAGTGAAATTTCGCTCAAGCCAGACGGCACCTTGCATCCATTTGTTTTCGAGGTAGATTAAAAATTTCTCACGTGGAGCTGCGATCATTGAAGCCCACCCTTCCTTCGTGCGCAAAGAGACCCTCCTGTCAGTCGTCTACACCACATCCCACAAGGTCACCTACCTTAGATCCATCTTCCCAAGATGAGCCCTTTCGGCACATCGACCTGTGGAGTCTGCTGAGAACTGTCATTACCGAGGCCATTTCTGCATTCTTGACGACTAGTGCTCAAGAAAGCCCACCGTTTGGACAATTTTAGTGGATGAGACTATCCGTCTGCACATCCCCAAGTACGATCTGGGTGATTGCTCTAGTTTTTTGGTATGGCGCGATGCTCGTTTCACGGCTGGAGATTTCCACACAATCATTCTTCATTGCTTTGATGGTATAGTTGTTTCGTCAACCTCCGCACATTATTGACCTGAACAGAACATTGGCAGAGTACGATATTTGGCACGATGCAAGCAGGTAACGTCTTTGCCTTTGTGCTTTTCAGGCTCCTTGTGATTCAACTCCTGCGATTGATGCAGAGCCAACTGAAGGCAAAGTGTTCCGAGCGACCCTAAGTTTATGACGTAGCCACCTACTCATCGACTTTCGTCTCCTTTGTGGGCGGATTAACAGGTACACATTCATCCAGCTAATAACACTGCACTGTATGATTCAAGATGTCATTCTTGAAAAGGTTGGTGGAACTGACACCATCAAATCTGTGTTTAACGGTCGATACTTGTAGCTGAAGCAGAAACTGGTACCAGTGGATGTAAGCATGGTTTGTAAGGGATAGGTGAGTTAAGCTGAAAGCTATATGTAGACAGTTTGTAAGTATTCACGGTTAATGTAGAAATAGTGATCCACTCGGTACATTCGGGAAGTCAACCACGACCAATGTAGATCTGTGAGGGAATGATTCCCACTCCGTGAGTTTATACTCTAAAGGGGAGGCAAATTTAAGTCCAACAAAATCGTTGGAATACTGTGGGGGTTGGTATCCGGGTAAGAAATGTTCGGCGTGTCGGAATAGCAACACACCAGCGGACCTGCCCCGCATCAATAGAACCTCGCGTGTCCCATTGCCAATAATCGAATAATTGACTATCCCCAATGCATACTGATGCTTGATTAACTCCGTTGTAGAAACCAAGCAAGTGGTTTGAATTTTGAGGGTTGGACAGAGCAAACATGTCATTGTGAGCTTGGTGTGGCCAAACATCGGAGTTGAATGGACGGTGAGAGGGAGGACTACTAGAGGGATTCGCAAGCCGCGGCTGGTCATACTCATTTCTAGTGGCTGATCGAAATCGAAATGTTGATGTCGATACCATATGAAACTCGATGGCGATTCAGGAAAAGCACGAGAACCACTGTGGTGCCTCGCAGGGTTGCGGTCGCCCCAGTTGAGGACTGAAGGGTCACCAGTCTGCATGATGGCCTCGATGAGCCTGCAGAATGCGCGGTCTCTTCCTTCGCCGTACGCGATCTGCAGGCTCACATTAAAAATTCCCATTAGGGAATAGGCCACATCTTCAACCCTTGTTGTTTCGCGTCCCGCTGCCCATGTCATCCGTTCATCCACCCTCATTGGACGTTTTCCAAGGTCCGACGTGAGGACATCACAAGGAATGTTAGTGGCTTCCTCCAGAACCCTCAATATGTCATCTGACCCGTCGAGCTCCGTGCCAGGAGCCTTGTCGTTTTCATCATCCGTCATAGGCATCCAGTGCGCATTGAAGAATTTGATCTTGTGCGGTGCAAGGAGTTCTTGCAACGTCCAGCCCCTTCGAATCCATTCGTCCCTCTTTATGTCCCAGATGGTCTCGCTTTGCGCCAGGTGGACGATGCAAATGGTCGAGTTTTCATACCACCGGAACATGGAGCGAATGGACTCGTCGAGCTCGGTACTGCTGCTCTTGTCAATGCAGCAGGTATCCGACCATGCAAATTCCATGCCGCACTCGCAGGCCCTTTGACAGAATGCATCCAGCTTCTCACGTCCTGGACCTGCCGCCGTACCAACATTCATCCCTTCATATGTCGGCTCTCCCTCATTCAGCCATCGGTGAGACAGAACAGCGTACTTGACAAGGTCCGAGGGACGATGCCAGAAACTTTCGAAAGAGTTCCGAAAATAATTCTTCACATCATTACGCCCAACAATTTTCATGTCTGATAGGCGGATGAGGTGGATCGGGATCTCGTTCATCACATATCGGTCCAATATGGCTTCCCTCCAATCCATTGATGTAACAGGTCACCACTAGGCATGAACAGCGCCACGATGAATTTGTGCGACGAATTGATGAATCATGGATACAACTCACCTATTGGGTCGATGCGTCGCTTGGGTAAAGCAGGAAAGGTTCCCGCACTCAAACTCGAAACTCGATGACTTCGAATCATCATGAGACTTTGTCATGTCAATGGCAGCCAAATCCACACTCACCTCAGACGAAGCAGTATGATACTGAAAGATCCAGTACCGAGCTAAATCAAGATAGTACGGTCTGTCAAACGTTGACAGAACATGTCAGTTCCTCAATATTTGTGATATAATCCGCAACATTACCTTCAGCGTCCTGGTAGGTATGTGGTATCGGTGCGTTCCACAGCTGCGTCTCAAATAACGAGGCTCGGCCTAGAAAAAACAAACAAACACAATCTTCAATTGAAGGACTGAAGTATGACGGAGGAGCATACCTAGAACAGAGAAAGAAACTACGTGGAATATCAGCTGTATAGTATACTCGTAAACGTGAGTACTGACCTTGGTCTTTGGTTGAAGGACTGAGGGGAAGTGACTCCGAAGGGAGACAAACAAAAGGACGCCGCTGAAACGGAGAACGAAAAGAAATCAGGAAGGGGAGTGGTTGTATCCATATAATAAAATAAAATAAAATACGTGCGAGGGATGCGTCGAGATACTGCAAACCACACTGTCAAATCACGGTTCGATATAGATCCGAGCACACCTTTGCAGGCAGGCCAGTTGATCAGTGCCTGACGAGATTAAGGACTTGGCTATCATTATCGATTCGAAACGTGTCGGGCTATGGAGCAATCTCGATAGAATGTACGTTTTCGGATCTAGAGATACTTACTATGGAAGTAGTCATCCGTCAAGCAGAAGTCAGAACGAGGTTTAATCACCACACTTACTATCGCACACTGTTGCCTCGTTTTCCTTCACATTATAAACATGGATTGACCAGTTGTATGGACCTGGGTAGTGGGGAGGTGGAGCCTGTACAAGAGTTAATCAACATACAAAGAGTCGTCATGTTACTTCGTGTTGTATCGCTTTGACGCTGAAGCCTGACAGCGATTGACTACATATTTTAATATGAATTGACCAATTACGTGGGCGTGGGCAGTGGCACCTACAGAATATGGGCGCCGGAACCATCGTAATAAGCACACGCCGATTGACTTTGCAGAAACTTGCTTGCCTTGCATCATTGAATCGCGAGCTGCGCAGTAGATTGATAATATGGATTGGTCAATCTGAACCCTGGGTAGTGGGGAGGTGGAGTCAGGACAAGGTTTAATTAACGTATGAACCGTAGTGTTGGTTCACTTTGATGGATCACATAATGATAAGTACACGCTGACTGACTTCGCGGAAACGTTGCTTGCCTCGCGAGCTGCGCAGTAGGTTATACACACGGACTGGTGAGTCATATGGACCTGGATGGTGGAGAGGTGGAGTCCGGACCAGGTTTGATAATCGTACGAAATACCCACTATCATGGCACGCCGTTTCCTCGTGGAGTTTGACTTTGACAGACAGCAAATGACCACAACGTTTAAACACGTTGGTCATGCATATGAACGTGGGCAGTGTGCCATATCTAGGCAGAATGGAATCCTCGACGCTGGAATCACTTCCATCAGCACACGCTGATTCCTGAAGTACTTAGCAAGAACATTGCCTGCCTTGCACGAGCTGCGCGGTTAGCCGTTAGTACCTGGTCCTCAAGTCTAAACCACCTTGAATACCCATCAGGGCGTCCTGATTCCTTATTCCTGAAGCTTGAAGTCTGAACGCTGAACGTTAGCGCCAAACAGCGAAGAAAAGAGAGTCTATGCTTTCTCGACTAAATGATCAAGCAGGGCCATTGAGATTGGTCCAAGCCAGTCATTCAGTTGCGAAATCAGAGTATTGTAAGGTCAAAGTAAATATGACAAACAATAAAAGTGAGATTGCAAAAGGTATGCATACAAGAAGTGTTAGAGTGAAAAGCTTCCGGCATATGTTCATGCATGATTGGTAACCCGTCAAATCGGGCTTACAATGTACACTCTACCTTGGGCAATGCAGCTGGCGGTTGGGAACGACGAGGGCATTATATACACAATTTGCATTGATGATATTAGAGTAAACCGAACGGAAAGAATGAACCCTCCCTGTCAACTTCTTCCTGCGTAGCGAGGCCGACACCCAGCAGCAGCTTCCCGCTCCTTCATTGCATGGCTGCTGGAGGAGGTGTTGCTGACGCTGGTTCTGCCCCCTGAGGGATAGGAAACAACCGGTCGGGGTCAACGTTCCCGTCACTTATCTCGCCTTCTGCGACGGCATAGACATAAGAAAAGGAGCCCGAGGAGGGCAATTACGGCGATACCACCAACGACGCCACCTATGATTGCGCCAGTGTTGTTGGTGTTGTTTACCGGGGTGGAGGTGACGACTGGGATAGAGGTGGTTGTGGCGACAGAGGTGGTGATGGTGATTGTTGATCCGTTATATGGATCTATTGAGCTGGAAGATCAGGTAAACCAGAGTAAAAAATGAGATAAGAGACAAGGAACGTAATCACAGTGGGTACTGTAGTTGCCACGGATGTTATGGATGTCGGAGTTGGAGTTGTACTAGTCGTAGAAGGAGTAGTTGATGTTTGTACATTGATGCTGATTGAGGAAGGAGTCAATTTATCTTCGCCAAGGTCGACCTGAGGGAGGGTGCCGCCCACTGAGAGATAAAATACGACACGGTCGGGGTCAAAGTTCCGATCAAACTCGTCTTGCGAAAAGGAGAAGGCGATTGCAGCGATACCACCAAATGATGCTACCTACGGTGATGCTGAGTTGTTAAAGGGAGAAGTGGGACGAGGATTGCGGTGGTGGCGATTGTTGATCTATATGATTTCGTTGGGCTGGTAGATCGGGTGAATTGGTGTTGAAAAATAGTGCCGGGCGTGGTTTATGTTGGTGCATTGCTGCGCCCGAGGGAGATGACGAAGGGGAGGGAGTTGCCAGTGTATAAGTCGAGGTTACGGATGTGGTTGGTGGTATTGTGGTAGTAGTTGGTGGAAAGGTGGTCACCATGATGGATGGTTAGTACTGATGAGGGGGCTGACTTTACATTTCAACCAGAGCAGCGACGCGCTTCAACCGACGGAGGTTGGAGGTTCGGACGGAGTTTGAAACCTTAAAACCTTCAATCTCTCAATATCAACTCATGGACGTAGGCCTAGGACTGTTGTTTGTTTATTAGGTGAGCTTTACCCAAGGAACCAACAACAGTCATACATCTGCACATTCTGCTTACTGCACTACAACACGCACTGGGATGAAAGAGTCCATCGCAATAAAAAACCCGAAAGCATACAATCTCTCAGCCGTCTCACAAGGCTTCAATACTCACCAAATGTGCAATACAGGGCTAGCTGAACCGATCATGTCCTGAACCTACTTGCCCAAGAAGGCTCCACACCCCGCCCCACCTCACAACATCTGGCGCATATTCCGTCTCAACACCTGGTGAGGCTTCAAACCGAACACCATTTTCCCCAACAACACTAGCTATGCTCTTCCCCCGATGTAACCCAGATTTCCACCAGCTCGTTCCTAGTCATGGGTCTCCTACATAAGGTAAAGTCACGCGTTTTCAATGCCTGTCGGGGCTTGTAACATCACCCTCCTCCTCCAACTCATCATTCATCCGCTAGCAACCCTGATGTAGTCTCCGAATTAGGTCTTGCAATGGCCAGCCCATTGAATACCGGCAGCCAGCTGTCCTCCAGATTCGAGTGCCCACATCTTAATCCGTCGCATGTCCAGCATTTTTAAGCACCGACGAGATTGAAAAAGCCACGAGCAACTCGATCGTCCGAGGCACCATCTACCTCAATGTTTTCAAACAACGTCTCGTTGATGGGGTTATCTGAGTCAACATTGAATCTGACAAGTGTCCTCGAAAAAACAGCGTAGACAAGTCCAGTCCATGGCTTGTTAGATAAATGTCATTGAAAAGACTTGTTTCGAACTTCGAGTTTTATTCGTGAGTATGCTAAGCGCTCACATTTCAGTTCATCCAGTGTCATCTTACTCCTGATATCATATTCTGATCGATTCATACCAGATACCTCCATGGAATTACCACAGCTCGTATCAAGACATGACGTGCAGCACTGGCACTGGCTTACACGTATAGCTTTCGCATCAGAGACATCACTTCAGGCGTCATCAGGAAGCTCGCAAGAATTCCGCTCCTTCAGTTGATTCGACTCAGCATGGAAGTGCTTGTTTCTACACCTCACAGATAAAGGTGAATGCGCTATCCCGTTTGAAAATATATACCCAATCAGACCCAGGCAGAGGCAAAATATAGATCGTCTAGGTTCCGAACATGTGGTGGCGCCTGTAGGCATTGTAGTTGAAGCAATCACTACGATGAGATCAAGACGCAGCTTTGATTCCCCCCTTTGTATGAACATATCATGTTAGACACTGATAAAAACTGACTTCGCCATGCCCAGAACACACGAAGAGACGTGAATGCACTCGTTTTTTCCATGAGATCACGCCAGACGGATTTTTCATGCCGTCCCGAGTGCGCCTCTCGATGAGGATGGAAAAGAGGTGTCGACTTACTGATTATAATTGTGTACACCATCAAAGAGCTATTCTCCAGCTTTGTCCGACTAGCTGCACTTATCTCGCGCTTTCGTACCAGGTGACCTTTTCAGTGCCCACCCACCCTCACAGCTCAGTTCGATAACCAGGTTCAAGCCCCCCGGGGTGTCGCCCAAACGGTCAACTCCCGAATCTCCTTGGGCAAGTAAACCGCTGTAATGCTCGCCAGTATCATTCCTACTGGCGTCATGTTTTTCGGCAAGTATAATTCATTCTTCCCGTGCACGTTCTCATCCCTTTCCACGTCAGTTTTTTCTACTACTCGGTGACATCAAAGAAGACGCTCGATTGATGATATCTGGGCTGTTCGCATGCTAATTTAGAGTCGATCATTGTGCGATTCTTCAATGCACGCACGCTCACGTCTCAATAGTACTGTGTCTCGTAGTCGGAAAAGTCTATCTCAGCGCGAACTTCCCTTCCTCTTACGGAGCACCGTTGGCGCCACGCGCCATTCGATGTATATCTTGAAGTTTCTTTTCTCTTTGCGCTCACATGCCTCTCTAGAGTTTCTCGTGGTGCAGACAAATGCTTCATACGCCATCGCCTTAGAGTCACTCAATCTCAAGTTGGACACAAACCTTGCATTCGTCCGTCGCCATGCGCTCGACATTTGGAGTATCACTTATATGTTAGATTCGCGGCTATCACCCTGGAGGTGATCAATCACACAGCAATTGACCACGCAGCAATTACACGTAGCTCCTGGTACTACGTAAATATCGATCGTACATGGCTGCTCAATTACAGCCTAATAACACCTTTACTTCCCCCAAACATACAACAACTGTTTGTGCTCAAATCGACTTGTCAATATGAAGTCCGCTCCACGACATCGAATTACGTTTTTCACATGCTCATGCTCAAGCCCACGTTCACTTTTAAATTTAAACCATTTAGCTGATATCTAGACATCTACTGCACTCCGAACGAATCCCTTTAGAAATTTTCATTGTTGCCGACCATCCCTAAATGTCTTCACACCACTATCCGTTGATAGCGAGGTTTTGATGGCGCATCACCATCACCATCCAGCCTTGCATGACAGATCGGCAATCATTCCTTGATCATTTCCACCGGGTCGCTCTGGTCAGCTGCTGCACTCGCGATCAACTCCTATTTCGACTCCCTCCTTTTTGGCGGAAATGCTCTTGAAACCCTTGTGTTCTGCTTAATGTGCTACCATCAGCATCGCCACCATCATCATATCGCCATACCACTCAAGTTCATACTCTGAGGATGGCGCAGAGACTGCGTTTGCTTCATTATCCATTCTAGCCTCGTGCCTGGAGACAATGAGCAATTGAGAACCGGAGTATTTTCTTGCAGTAGGTCTGCTTATTCTCATAGCCTACCTCTTCATTTAATTCTTGATATTGTATCACCGGCGATTCTTGAGAATATTAACTTCCAACCGTGTCCTACTACCGGTGGCCTCATCTGAAGTGTCATAATCATAGCCTTGAGGCGGCTTGCTGTTGTGTCCTCTTTAACTTCTTTGAAGGGTCGTATTCCGCGTGTCCAAGCAAATGGAGAGTTTTTCAAGCTCCAAGAAACATCCTACGTATTCCGCGTTTGCTAGTGTACAGATAGTCGTCCAATCTCCACGAAATATCCTACATATTCTGCATTTCCCAACATACGGATAGCTATACAATCTCGTGGCACGAAAAATAGTACAACATTCAGGCTAAATCATTATACATTAAAAGGTGCCCCTTTCACAGGTTCCCCCTCGCATTTCGATGACCGATCTCCATCCCCTGTTTCGCGCGTTGAGGTACCATCATTGTGCGTAAATTGGGATATGTGGATTGACATAGGCTTCATAGGATATTGCCGCGAGTCCCCCTGTTCAGTGTTTGCCTCTCTTGGGATGATCGATAGGTAACTGCAAGTGTTTTCATTGATCGCGATGCGAACGAGCACCATGTAGAAGGCAATCGAGATGATTGGCATGACCTAGTTAATTGAAGCTCAATATTTTTGCTAACAAGTGTTAAAGACGGAATTACCATGTCTACCAAAACCTCTTGTCCATTGTTTTTATAGACGAAACATATTAGTCTGGTGAAGAGCGCCACAGAGTACAAAACAGCAGCATCCACAAGTACGTGCACTATTGGCATCATGGAGCTATTTGTAGCGCGAACTGTAGAAACACTGCGTTCGATCATCCAGATGCGGTAAGCCAGTAATCCTGGATACATTGAGTCAGGCCTTTCGACGCGCTCATGCAGAGATGTGCTTACCTGAACTCAACAAATTAGTCGCAAGTGTGGAAATGATGAATGCCGTGATCCAGCCTGCGACCATGGTGGTGAAGATGTCTGCAGGGTTTCTGCTGGCTTGCGAAAGGCTATAGACAGCAGAAACACCAGTCACTTTGAAGCTGTGTCAAGGCGCGACTTCTTAAGCATGATACAAAACCAACCTGCGACACTGCACCACAGCATACTTGGTAGGATGATGACCCAGACCCTTTGCCAAACAACATAGCAGCGATAAATCTTTCATCGGACAAGGTAAGCCCAGAGGTTTCCAAACTGGTAACTCAAAAATAAGAACCCACCACGACCCCGTCAGCAAGTAGGGTTTGCAGGATGTATAACGCATGCTTGATCACATACGTTCTTTGAGTAACATCTCCAAAGAACGCTACTGGCCCTCCTGGGAATGTGTCACGATAGTTCACTAGTCCATCTTGGACACGGATAATGTTTACGACGATGTGCTTGGGAGACATCAGTAGA
>JABBWA010000502.1:0-29360 GCA_016628065.1 Suillus lakei
ATCCTCCTTCGAGCTCGAGCCATGCTGATCGAAGTCATTGCCCACTGTTCGCAGGGTGAGTGTCTTGATCCTCCTTCGAGCTCGAGCCATGCTGATCGAAGTCATTGCCCACTGTTCGCAGGTGAGTGTCTTGATCCTCCTTCGAGCTCGAGCCATGCTGATCGAAGTCATTGCCCACTGTTCGCAGTTGTGAGTGTCTTGATCCTCCTTCGAGCTCGAGCCATGCTGATCGAAGTCATTGCCCACTGTTCGCAGGAGTGAGTGTCTTGATCCTCCTTCGAGCTCGAGCCATGCTGATCGAAGTCATTGCCCACTGTTCGCAGTTGGTGAGTGTCTTGATCCTCCTTCGAGCTCGAGCCATGCTGATCGAAGTCATTGCCCACTGTTCGCAGTTCGTGAGTGTCTTGATCCTCCTTCGAGCTCGAGCCATGCTGATCGAAGTCATTGCCCACTGTTCGCAGTTGTGAGTGTCTTGATCCTCCTTCGAGCTCGAGCCATGCTGATCGAAGTCATTGCCCACTGTTCGCAGGAGTGAGTGTCTTGATCCTCCTTCGAGCTCGAGCATTCTGACGAGTCATTGCCCACTGTGTCGCATTGGTGAGTGATTCTCCTCGAGCCTTGTTCACCAATGAGATCATCAATCATATCAATAGGAAGTGAGTTTGTTTATCCTCCTTTGAACTCAGGCCATTGACCGAGGATGCTACACATGACAGATAGTGAGCATATTGATATCGGCAGAGGTACGATTTTCAACTTTCCGTCGTGATTTTACCAGCTTTCCGCAATCAATGTAAAGAGATGGCGCCAGGATACACTCTGTGGTATGTTCAATTGATCACAGACTACACATTTCTCATGTCGCGAATTTAACAGGCCTTTGGCTCATCACTATTGGAGAACATGCTTCAACTCGGTTCTGGTGAATTTTCAGGCGACATTTCAATGAACCTGCTTATTATCAATCATTTAGCTGTTGTCATCATCATGGAACGCTCTTTCTATCTATTTTGGACCAGCGGCCGCCATCTCTTCGAAACAAGCAGAGTCCGTTCCCTCTCTTGATGTTGCTCTGGAGCATACATAGGCGTCCTCCACATGCAGGCTGCTGTCAAAGAGCTGTGAGCGCTGCTGTTGATTGCATATGAAGAAGCTGTGGTGCTGACCGTGGATCGGCATATGAAGAAGCTGTGGGCGCTGCCATCCAGCATATATGAAGAAGATATGAGCACTGCCTTCACGCGCATATGAAGAAGCCATGAGCGGCTGCCGGACACTCGTCTACCTGGAAGGCGAAGTTACCGTTTGAACGGTTTCCAGAGGAAGGCCCAAGCGATCTTTGGAACGTTCTCAGGAGAAAGCAAAACAAACTTTTGAAAGCTCTCAGGAGAAGGCAAAACAAACTTTTGCACGCCCCCAGGAGATGAAAGAATCTTTGTGCCTCGAAGGCGAAGGCGGAGTTGATGAAAACTATTCTTGAAGTCACTTTAGAGCATCGCCTAGGTATGTCTAACTGTTGTGTTGTGGTAGCAATCCCGCTGATCTGTTTGTCTTTCAGCAAGAACTTGATGCTAGGCAATGCAATGCAACGTGAATGATGTTCCGTGGAGTTGAGGTGTCTTGGCGGTGAACGTGGGTTTCTTGGATGGTCTCTCGAGGTAGTTTAGAGGGGTAGAACTGTACAAAATGATTGTATGATCACACAATATGGCGGTATGGTGTATACATGTTTGAAGTATGTCGGTCACCCCCAGCCGAGACCTCTTGGGCTTGATGTACCTCCCAAGGGTCCGTGGTCCGATTCCAAGTGCATTAAGGTCGGGTATGTTCTGCGCACCATTCTGCTCCACGTCAGTTGTTTTGAATATAAATCCCATTTATTGTCATTTCAAATTACACTATGTAGACGCATGGAACTTTCCTGACAACATCGGTGACTCCAGCCGGTGGATGATGATAAGATCTCTGAAAAGACCTGGATGTGAGTAGAAAGTAGCCTTTGAACTCAATGGACTTCAAGCGGTGGACGCACCTTCAAAATTTCCAGCTTTCGTTCTTAAAAGGACAGTGTGCAGGTTACCGTTATTGGGTGGATGCATCCAACGTTGGGCGTTTGCGCTCTGTGTACCCCAGGACCCACGGTTAGAACCCCATCATTTTCGTTTTCACTAAACGATGAATTCATTGACCACGCGCATCATACTCTGGCGTCTGAATGCATCTTTTCGAGCGACTGAGAGGCGACGCCAGCATGGAATAAGGAGAAACCGACTTGCACGGCAACTGGATCAGGTCCGTGGAGAAATCTGCGGCGCTGAATGTCACCTATATTACGGTCTCCAGTGGAACCTTATTATTATCGCTGTGGCCTTTTCATGCATGTCCTATAAACATATGAGCGTGTCGAAAGAGGACTATATGGAAATACTTGCCTGTCTGATTGGCCGAACGTGAGCTTGCTGCGGCCGACGGCAATGGCGTCCATTGCTAAGTGTCAAGATCCCGGTGTGCAGTTCAGGACATCGATGAAACTGTCGATCCTGCATCAAGTTCGAGTCATGCTGGGACAAGGAATTGAAGAGTTGTTAGCAGTCAGCGTATCGATTCGCAGTCGCGCGACGCTGGGATATCCCTCGCTGAAATTCTCGGAAAGGAGGCGTTGACTATGACCGCTTTCACTGTAAGCCGGACATGGAGGGATGGTCAAGTCTCCCTTACGAGATGAACATGAGCAGAGGATGACAAGCTGCATGGCAGGGAGACATAGCTGTTGGCACCATCCGATATAATACTCCCAATTCACACTACATTTTTCTCCCTCTGCTGTCCCTTCGGCGCATCATGCTGCAACAGCTGAAGCGGCAGGTAAATGGTATACCCCTCCACCTGGCGTATTCATATCCGCAGCCATAGACGATGACGCGTGAGATGAGTGCGACGATGGTACATGCGACGTGTACAACGCAGTGCCCGAGGCTTGCGGCAGAAGGGACCCTCACATGGTAAGCCCTTCCTGCGCAACCGCTTCCCATTTGAGGGGGCGAGGACAGGCAAGGGCGCCGGCTGCGCCCAAGGGGGGGAGCCGCACCGGCAGGCCAGCAAAGGATGATGGCGGCATATTCGGTGGTGCACTTGGAATTGTCGGTGACTTGCTGGAGGAGGGTATGGTAGCAAGAATATCGGGGTATTGCAGCAGCTCAGAGAAGAATTTAAAGAAATTACACTGTGAGTGCTGGTAGAGGCACGTTAATACAGTACTGCAACGCCGATCGATGACATCCGCAGGATAGCGTCTGGAACAGTTGGCAGCTGTGAAGCTGCAGCCAATGTCATGTTGTCTGTGGGCACGGCGGGCAACGTGAAAGGTGGTGGGACGAAGGATTAATGACGATGGCCAGTGGGGCGGGTGAGGCTGACAGCGGGGATAGTTGGAGTGAGGATTGTGGGAGAGAGGCTGACGGGAGAGGCTGACGGCGGGATAGATGGTGGGATAGGGGACGGCGGGAGAGGCTTTGACAGAACTTCCCGGCATTTTCCGGACAACCGCTAGCAGAGACGCCCCCCATACTTTGACACGGAATCTGTGGTCTGGGACTCTGGGCCTCATGCAGACCAGATCCCGCATTTTCTGAGTTTGTATGTGCATGCCATCAGACGTCTCAACCACCTGCACGTAACTAGCTAGGAGGCGCCGTTCAGGGGTCCGACTTACATTTATGTAGCATCACAAAGCAAACTCCTCAACACACTTCCGCCAATCAATACAAGTGGCCGCATGGATGTGCGGTTTGGGGTAGATGGGAGATTCGACGCGTGAATTAGATACATCGGTCCTGTGAAGGCGCATTTACTTCTTCTTCTTGCCGGAGGCTGGCATCATTGCTCAGATCAAAGAAGTAGGAGAGAGAAATAGGAATCTCGTGATATGTAGCATGCCTTCTGTTGGACTCAGTCGTCGATGAGCTCGACTCGGAAAGAGCCGAACCGTCCTAGTTGCAGCTGAACCTTAAATGTTCGTGTCAATATATACAGTAGCTACAGTTTTTTATACTCTACGCGTTTGTTCACTCGGGTTTCCTGTAAACCTAGTTTGATCTTACTTCGGGGGACATGTCTGAGACTAGCGGAAACATGGATTTATCTCCCCATTTGACAAGTCGTATCGCAGGGCCCGCTCTGGCACTCGTGATATCATTTAAATGTGAATGTTTTAACAGGACCTTTAAAACTACGCCTTCCCCACCAAAACCAGTTGATCGTGATTATGACCATAAGACCACCCACAGCAACAATTGCGTAGTTCATGTTGAGGACGTTCACTGGGTATGCTGTAGGTAGGACGAATAAAATGCAGATGAAAACGCAGAACTACAGAGATAATCAATGTCTATTTGTAATAAACGACGAATGTACGCACCGAAAAACTTGCAAAGTTCACTGCCCATGACCATTTTCCAAGGCAAAAAGGTCCAAAGTCTTGAATGCTAAATCCAACAAACAGGTTAAAGGAGGCTCGAACACATCGTTTTGAACAACGAACGAGTCAGACCAGAACACACGAATAAGGATGGGTTGCAAGTAGCTCAACATCACCGATATGGCTGCTGAGGATAAGATAGCATTAAACTGCGAATGTGGAAATGTTATCAGAACAAAGCATCTGAAGAAACTGGGTCGACTGACCGCAACTGCAGACCCTATATAGGCACACGATATGATGCATCCTATCAAGACGCTAGTCCATACACCCCAGTATGGCGCTTGGAATCGGTTCAGTGTCATAAATTGTTTTTTCAACGGGAACGCATCATCTCTTGCGAGCGCATAGAACAACCTTGAACTTGCGGTAAAATTTGTAATCGCAGCCATCACTTGGGCAAGCAACACCACAACCAGACACAATTGCGCCAATTGGGGCCCGACTGCATCGTAGAAGAGTTGAGAAATCGGAATAGCAAATGTGGTGGCCTGAACGGATGCGATGTTCTGGACTGCGAAAAGAAGTGCAAGCATGTACGCGAGACCGATTAACCAAGAGCCTGCAATGCTGCCTACCACAGCGAGTGGGGCCAGAATTTCTGCGCGTACAGCTTCTTCTGCTACTTGAGCTGCTGTTTCACATCCCTCGAGCGTGTATACGGCCTGCAGGATGGTGGCGCCGCGAGTCAGATTGTAGGTCATGCTTACAGAATTGAACCTGACCTGAAGAAACCCAAGAAGCACGACAAAGCCTCTGGATTCCCAACCGGTGAAGCTGGTCTGGTTACTAATTCTGTTCTTCGCAGAGTGAGCAAAAACTTACTTTTGAAAATTCGTGAACACGAAGTCAGGAGAATTCTATCACGTATGATCAGATTCCGCGTGAAGAATACTCATCATGCGGGTTGGAAGAACTTTACCTTCACAGGTGCTTTCACAAGCAGGGTGATGGCCAGCACGAATGTCCCGCCGAGCGTCCACCAGACATTGAATGTGCTCATTTGTCCTATAGCTTTCGTTCCGATTGTGTTGATGATGCCGGAGAATATGTTCATGGCCCACGCGATCGCAGTGATTTCTACTCTCGTCAAAGTCCTTCCTTGTCCAACCTCTGCCATTGATGCAAGGTATAGAGCAACACTAGATGACAGATCGTGAGTCGCGGATTATATGATGTGAAAGAAACTTACCTCAAATTTCCAGAAGCGCCTGTAAACACCATGGCCATGGAATAAAGCCAGCCAGTGAAGACTGATTCATGAGCCACAGCGTGGAGAGTGGATGTTAAAACTTACAGCCAAGGATAGGCATGTCTGGTTTCATTTTGCAAACCCAAAAGTAGAGTCCTCCCATTGTTGGGCTACGCGACAACCTAAGACGTAGGCTCTGGCAGGGTATAACGATTTGCTTACTATGTACTGCAAATCTCTGCAAGACTTAAAGCGATCAGAAACATAAAGAAACTGCATATCTATACAAAACAGCAGTTTGCGTCGTTTTCAGGCAGACCGAAGCTCAAAACTCACATTCCATCCCCAGAACAGGCCAACCGGGCCTCCGGAGAACAACCCTGTTTGGAACGCACTGCTCATTCCAGTTAGAATACCGATAGCGCAGAACGATATTCCAAGTACTCCGAAGAGAGACATCTCGCGACGAAATTCAGCCTTGTACCCCAGGTCCTGAAGGCGTTGGTCAGATACGGTAACATCGCGTGCCTCTTCCTCGTCCTCCCCTGCACTAGAATCCGGACGTTCTGACTTGACCATGGTGGACGTGAGTCACACTAATAGGCGTGATTAGACGTGGGGACTGAAGTTGGAGGACAACTAGTAGAGTAAATATAAGAGCAAGGAGAGATAAGGCATAACAAACAACTCACTCGTCTCCAGATAAGCAGCGTACTTTGAACGGTACACATCACAATAGGCTCTGAATGAGCACATGAGAGAGTGCTTAAAACGTACCTCAAGTAACCGGCCACCGGGGTTACCGACCGGGACGCTCCGTCAAGTGTATGTATCGGTGTGAGTGAGGAGTATCTTGTGATCTCCGCAGATGTAGAAACCATGAATGAGTTGAACTCCAGATGCGTCACCTGACATCCTTATCGTAAAATGTTAGAATGATCATGTTCAAGCTGCATTCAAAAATGTTATATCTCACTGGCCTTGATCAAGATTGAGAGAAAGCGCCGTCACATGTACATTGTGAAGTTGTGTATCGTGTAAGTAAATATTGTTTGTTCGTCTGGCTGCGCGAAGGCTTGGTCATGAAATAAGATATACGGAACTTAAGTTGGAAGGCAATAAACGTTCAGATTGCTCTAGCTAAGGCCTGATCGGCGTTATTTCTCCTGCGATAGGGTGGGTTAGCCAACAAGAAGAACACCACCGGGCGCAACTTGGAGTTCGTTCGAATGACCTTTAAATTGATAATGTGCAGAATGCATGTTTCCCACATATTATCAATATATTGGGTGTTCGAACGTTGACAACGCTGTTGCATGAAGCACCCTCATACGTTTGTGGGCAGAGATGGTATGACAGTACTCTGCGCTGCTATGTAGCGTCCTCCAGCAAGGTCAATCGAAAGAAGAATCTTAGCACGTGAGTACTAAGTGCACTTTGAGTCGAATTTCGATCAACGGAAAGTAAAACAACGGGCATAAATTCGCACGGTCACGTTGCCGGTAACCACCACTCGGATGGTCCGTGCACATTGCAGTTCATGTTCACGGTGGTATACTCTATGTATGTACTACACCGTACTCTATGTATTTCCCAAATCCCTAGCAAAGCAAAGCAAAGCACCCCTACACGTTAATGTAAATACAAGGAAGATAGCTCAAAGCTCAAAAGCAAACATCTAAACATCTAATCGCGAGAAAATAATAACCATGCGTCGTATCATAAGTAATGATGAAGGTCCGTGTCCCCTTGCACAACAAAGAGAAAATCGGAAAAAAAAACCACAGCAGTAGTCCTAAGAAGGCCAAGGAAAGATCAAAGAAAGTGATGTTTAAGATACCGAACCACCTTACACTCGCACTTCAGGTGCAGAGGGTAAAGGGACCGTGTCTCTGAACGGCCACCAATCCTGAGGAAGAATCTCCTCCAGCTGACTGGTGAGCGCGACAGGAAGACGACTGCGCGTGCCCTCGAGCAGCGCCCGCTTCGATGGGTACTCATGCGGCGACACCCATCCATACAACCGCATGCCGAACGTCGTACGCACGTCGTCCAGGAAGTCATGCCAATCCACATACCGATCTCGTTGACGCTTCAGCTCTTGCACTTCCTCCCGCGTGAAGCGCAGCGGGCAGGGCTCGTCACTACGAGAGAGTTCTGCCCACCGGCTGAAAATGTCAAGCAGCGCGAGGCGCAGCGGAAGAATGCCGTCTTTCCATGTCCGGCCTGCTGCGCGGACAGGCATTGTTCGCGCCTCGCGATCGCTAATACGATAAGGGTATAGCTGTTTGATTTCATAGAGTTTATGAAGCATCTGCGCTTTGTGATCCTCGCGCATTATGGCCTTGGTGTCCTGGCTCATGATGTCGTACTCGGGAGGAAGTTTAGGGAAATCGAGACCCGAAGGAAGTCCGGCGTCATCGCAAGCCAGGAAGGATGGACTCGTCATTTGAAGATACGCAGGACCGGCCCAACAACCTTGCCAGTCGATGATGCTAACCACACGTCGCTCCTCGTCGTTGGACACGAAGATATTGCCAGGGTTGAGGTCAGAATGCCACAGGTTAGATGCGAGGACCTTTCGTGAGGTAGGCACGAGGGCAGGAATGATTGAGCGATACTGTTCCAAACACTGAAGATGCTCTTCCTTGAGCTGAGGACCAGAGACATTACGGAAAGGATCATCATGAATGTTGGGCTTCGCGAAGCGTGAGATCCATGCCTCCTCGCGCAAGGCGAGGGAGCGAAGGTAATCCTCCGGCGATGACCCTTGACAAGCATTAGCAACATGCTACCATGACAAAGTCAGAGATACGCACACGGTCCTCTGTCAAGGTCCATAGTGGCACGTTCATCTTCATAGAAATTGCGATGGGCTATGGGACCTATGCAGAACTTTTCCTCAGAACCGAACCTACGTGATCCGTGGGCATACAAGCGCGGAGCCCGTTTCGACTCGGGAATATCATCCCTGTAGTACAGGCTACCGTACTGCGCAAACATTGCGTTCAGCATGTTCTGCTCGAGTGCTACGAGCGAATTGACGACGTTCTTCCTCTGACGTGAGTCCATGGTGCGCCAGACAGTGCTAAGTTGTACGCCCGGAGCGGACTCCATGATGATGTACTCTGCTCCGACACCATTATTGGCAGCGTGGGAACTCCAGGCAAGGATCTTAGGCACGGGAATTCCGAGATTGTGGCGGACGAAATCCATCGTTGCAACCTCACTGGAAGTCATGAGGTGATCGGGACCCGCAATTGGATTCTATGAATGGAGATCAGTATGAGTAGCATCGTGTGCATGGAATGTGACCTGCCTTGATACGGGCAGCAACTTTTTTTCCATTTGCGAGAGTCACCATTAAGGTCTTGTTGAACAGACCCTCCTTTTTCTCCATGGACACTACAGGGGAAGCGCAGACAGTGGCAATGACACGATGGAGAGCAGTGACATCGAACTTGATGTAACGCTGAGCCATCTGCTGAGATTCATTGTACAACCACCTGCCGGAGGTGTATCGGAAGAGATTCTCATTATATTCGGTTCCCAAGGAGGTGACAACTGAAGATTTTTTGAGCCAAAGGGACGGCTAAAATGACTCATTGCTTACCAGGAGGGTCTGGAAGAAGAGGATGTGGTGGACCCGGGGGTGGTAGAGAAAGGTAGGAAGGGGGGGTTATGGAGACTGCGGTAGCTAATTTTCGAGAGACATTTGTGGGCTTGAGAGCGGTCGTAGGCCTGACGATGCGGATAGACGCAGGGCTTCTCAGTACCTTCATAGCAAGATCATGCGAACTCCTGAAAAATTATGGGTGACGGAAAGTCAAGAAAAGATAAAATAGAGGTGAGCCAGGTTGATTATAAAGGGGAAGAAAAGATATGTAAACAGTTTGCTTGGAAATCGTAATAAATATGCGGGGAAAGTGACACGATCGAGATCTTGTCTCACACTACTACTCGCGGCGCCAACAGCCAAGCGGCAACAGGCTGGGCTCCGTCCGCAGTTGCGATGGACCGCCGATCATAGCATTAACTATCATGGCAGTTCGTATTGCGGTCAATTTTCAGTTTCATCCTATCGCTCCAGGCTTCAGCTCCACTCCGGACGAGCTCCTAGCTGGCGGCGACTACAAAAATCATTATCATCATGGTACCTGAGAGCACTCCCAGAGCTTCGCGAAGGTGTCGAATTAACCTTGACTGCTATCATGGCGCTAATTTACTCAAGCTAGCTTTTACGTTGGTGCTCGAAGCCCGGAAAGGACTGGCATGCTAACTCGCTAACCTGCGCTATTTCAAAAACATCATCAGATGACTCATGCCGTCTGGACCCTAGGATTTGTCTCTTCACGTACATACGGGAAGCCGCGCGATGTCATAAGATCACGTACGTTTCAATTACTTGGTGACCCTTCGAGAACATAAACGGATCAGCTGCTGAGCTGCGTAGGATTCCGAATGCTGTTTTCAAGTTGTCAAGTTGTTGAATTCAAATTGTTGCTCACAATGTTTCTCCGTATCAGTTCCTATAGGCTATCGCTCACTCTTGATCACAGCAGACGCTTCTGATAAGGCTTCTCAGCCGATTCGGCGGGCGTGTGCGACTCCCACGAAGCGTGGAGGGTTCCGATCCTAGTCGGTTGGGAATCCTTTCTCATCACAATCATGGTTTCGTTGTGCGATATCATTCGTTCGCGCGTGATGAACCTTTCGCGTTATCTGCATAGATATCGTTCTCCTCGTGCGTTGATGTCCTGTCTCCAGTGTCAGTACTAACCAATTCATAAATTTAAACGTGGACCGTCCCTCTGGTGCCTTCGTCTCTTCAGGCCTGACCGGCCACTCGTGTCCTTCGTGTCAAGATAACATATTAAATAACCCTGCAGTCTCAGTGCGTATGTCTTGCGCCTGCGTTCTCGAGAGGAAATTTGCATTATTCAGGTCACGTTAGATCAATTGGCTGCAATCAGCCTCCGCGATTTCTCGTTGGTGAAATTCTTGAGTGATCTACATCTTGTGCCTGTGCCAGATGTAGCGGCGGCCAACGTACACAAGCTTTCCTCAAGTGCTAAAACTCACAATCGATGGTCAATCCTTCATGTGTGTCGTAATTCTGATGCTGTTACCGCATTTTCAGTATATTATCAGAAGATAGGAGTCCAGGGCATCGTACCGATATTTTTAACCTCGATATCGAGCCCGATCCATCAGAGCCATGGAAGTATGACTTCAAGAAAACACTGGGAGGCGCAGACCGGAGAGACGGATGGGACCCATCTTGACTGGGCGCCTTGCTGGGCTAGTCTCCCCTAGCCAGACCATCTAGAAGGAGACCGTCATCCCTTCTTGATTACTGCTGGCATTTCAAAATTCCCGAACTCGTCGTCGATTCCTCACCAACGATGCTAGTGTATCAATCATTCCAATCACGATGCAAGCCGGGACCGGTGCGATCATACCTCAGTCATTCCAATCACGATGCAGAAGCAGGGACCGGTGCGAATCGTGCGATCAATGCTAGTCCACTACCTGCCAGACGGATTTCGCCATAGCATTTGTCTGACCGGCCGACCTTCGTTTGATGTTGCCCGAGGAACTTCGGGTCGAGATCTCAACGCGAGAGTTTATGACGGTATTTGCCGATAACTTACTAACCACTACTTCTTGGGGATGCAGCAGCCCATAGTCATTCGCGGTAGTACCTAATGATACCCCACCTAGCCCCAACTCTACTAGTGCTATTCTTATTCGACTCACACATCCAACTCCAAGCGGAAAGCTGAAAGATTATGACTCGTGATCAACCAGCCGCCTTTTTACAGCTTTTACGCGACAATCATTGGGTTAATGCGGATCAATTCCAATGGCGACGAAACTACTATCCTACATCCCTCTAATCAACCCATTGTAACACGGTTGTAAGTATTGACCCTGGAGTTCCATGGCACCGACCTGCATTGACATGGCTCTTCAACCTTCTGTGCCTAAGTTCTTTGTTGTCAGTAACCGACGTCGCAGCAATCAAAATACAATAATCGCAGATGAGTCACGCTTAGTGGGACAGAAGAACTGGTAGCCTCCGGTAGCTGACCCAATACAAGATATGACAGTCGACATCTTTCTATATAGGAAGAACTGTCACTATTTTTTTTTTTGATGGAATACGCAAGACAGGGGTTCTATGGCATGACATCTCTTCTCACCTCGGGCGCTACTTGTCACGGCAGTAGCCGTCTACGTGATTGACAAAGTTCGTGACAGCGCCAACTCGCCATGGGGTACAGTATTAATAGATGTATGAAACATGGTCACCTGGTTAGGTTGCCGAAACCTCCCCTGAAACAAAGTGGTGCGCTGTGCCGCGCACTATGTAATCTAGATCAGTTGTTTACTACCGCCTTTTGGCGGACGAGAACGTACTTCAAAGTTCGCAAACTTTGTTCTCAAAGCATGTGGGTCAAACTTGACCAAGTTGCCAACTCTTGGCTGCCAATGTGACACGCACTCCAACTTGTACCCAGCCCCGAGACCTATAGAAGGAAGACCGACAGCAGTTCCTTCTATAATTCGATGGTGCCTAGTGACATGATGCTCCGAAACCAAGCACCGGGACGCGTGCGCTTTACACCAACCTCATTTGGAATCCCAGCTAGCCACCGACAAAACATCAGGTTGAGCTGTAGCCTATGCTAAGCATAGCGTGTCATTTCCGCTCAAGAAATTACGACCGCTTCAAGGTTTCACTCAGTTTACCCCAAGAGGTGTGGGAATTTGCAGTTTCGGACATGGAGCTGGCGTAAGTCAGAACATGCCTCCACCTACCGTGACAGCGTTATCGTCACGTTAATTAGACCATATATAGTAGATCACTTCGCAGAACACAAGTCAATGACATCAATTGCAAAACATAAGACAGCGTGCAAATTGAATGATAGCAGGCCAAGCGTAACAAGTACATAGGACAGCGAGCAAAGCATGATGTAGACTACATAACAACAATTGTACAGCGTGAATTTGAGAACGAGTACGAAGCAATTGAGAAGCGCGAAGTAAGAGAAGCTGTGTGAGGTCATCGATCGACGGATCAAAAATAATGGCGGAGACAACAAAATGGATGGAATGATCAAACAACTAATGTATGAGCAGTAAGAAAAGGTTGAGTAGCTACACGAGCTCGTTTGGTAGGCATAGATGCAGCAGGACCTATTGCGGAGCGTTTGGACCGACAGGAACTCGAGGCTGGGACGTTCTCCTTCTTGACATCCTGAGACGATGACTAGCAAAAGGTATGAGAGTGAGAGTATGAAACGCGTCAATAACAACGACGCGTATGACGCACATATATTCAGTGATATCAGTCACATGTTTTAACTCATGACATCCAAAATACTAGATTTAGAGGGCAGCACCCCTCAACACGCGTTTCTCATCGGATCAACTATCTAGATGTATTCTACAGTGTTGAAAATGGTCCCCTTATTAGTACTTGGTGGAGCAACTCGGAATGGTCTGCTGGTAAGTTCAAGTGACTGTGTATTTGTATTAAGGTTTAAAAGCTTATGTAAAGTTGCGCTCCATATCCGGAATTTTACTTTTTCCCCACCTCTTGGTTTACCCACGCCTTATGGCCATGCGGGATCTTCAAATTATTTTTCCGGTCCTTATCTGATTCCCTACCACGACAGGATATCCTGATAGGTTCCGTCAAAATGGGAGCATTTTGTTCTGCAGTGTACATACATATCTCACGACCCTGCCGTCCACTGGAGCACCCGACGCGAGCGCAACCTCCGGAAAAGAAAATAGACAAGGAATTCATGTGCCAACGGGCAGTGTCAGCCTATCAGCGATCACTCCGTGATTTTGGTGAAGTGATGGGACTGATATGCGTTGTACAGCGTGTACTGCTGTTTTAAAACGGTCAGACTTGACTTCATTCTTTAGATCGACACTCTGCTATGTCTTACCGTCCGGACGAATCCAATGAACAGATCTATGCTGAGGGTGCATGGCTACAGGGCGCAATTGTTACTGGCGTCCTTACGGCGTGGTGATCGTCCTGTCTGCCATGTGTTGGCGCTCCCTCTGGCCCCGCGCTCAATTGCGTGGCTCTGCCTACAAGAAAAACAGATTCTTCTTGTGCTATGTTACTTTTCTCTTTGTGGTTGGTACGATATATGTGGCATTCAATGCGCAGATAACGCAGATGGGCTTCATCGACAATCGTTTATATCCCGGAGGTATTTGCAACGTTTGAAATAGACTGCATCTCGTACTTATGTTTTGCTCAGGTCCTGGTGCATACGAGGAGGCGACCTCGTCACCTCCACTTAATACTGCTTTCGTGGTTTCGGATTGGTGTGCAGACTTATTGATGGTAAGTTTGCAGTTGCATCTCCCATTCCACCATTGACCACGCACCGTAGATCTGGCGATGTACCGTAGTATACAAAGATACCAGAATCTACTACATGATCGTTGGGCTTGGATCCATTCTGTTCCTCGGAGCTCTCGGTATGTGCCAGACCTACGTCTGTCGTTCACAATCCATTCTGACCCTTCTCAAGTCACCGGAACTCTTTGGCTTGTTATTGTCTCAACACCAGCACAAGCCGCAAGTGGCTGGATGTCCTTCGGCTTGCTCTTCCCATACCTCTGCTTTTCCCTCACCATCAACATCTTCATCAGCCTCCTCACCGTCATACGCCTTCTATACCACCGCCACCGAATATCCAAAGTCCTTGGTTTAGGCCACGGCGCGATCTACGCCAGTTTCGCGTCCATCATCATTGAATCCGCCGCTATCTACTCGATATGCTCCCTCCTTTACCTCATACCATATACCCTCAGCAACCCGATCGCATTTGCATTCATGCAATTACTGGGTGAGGCGCAGGTAAGTGTCCGCATACTACTCGCAATGAATGGTGATTTACGTTTGTACTCTAGGTCATCGCCCCACTCCTTATTATCTATCGCGTCTCAGAGGGCAAGGCCTGGACAAATCGCTCCACCACCCTCATGGATGAAAACTCCATTCGGTTGCGGCGGCCGTCGGAGTTCCCCAAGCCCGCGCCCGTTCCACTGAACGTTGAAATTTCCTTTCACCAAGAAATCACCCACGATGAATCAACACACTCTCCCAAGTCATTATACCCGAAGGAACCTACCGAAGCTCACGCCAATGACGCCGATGTCTTTGGCAGGGCAGTATGAGACCTGCGGGGTTGGCCTAACTTTTTTTAGGTGCAGCTACGTTACGTGACAATGCTTTTGTTACAATACCTTCATGAGATCTAGTTGCCTTGGAGTTGATAATTAGCACATTATATATACACCTACTTCCCACTCATTCAGACAATAAAAGAGTTTTATACACAGGCCAAACGACTGTGACTAGCCATTGCCCATGGGACATTTAGAAGAAATCAAGAAAACAACTCTAAGGGCAACGACAGATATAACAAAGTACATAAACGCATAGACTTCCATATTCCCCTCTTATGCACGTAATAGTATGATCAGACATTAAGGTACAATCCGGCATCCTTCCTGTGCTTCGTCATGGCTAAAATGACACGAGTATAAGCCTACCGAAAAACTGACAGATCACGACACTGACCTGCAATAATCGCACTACCTACACCGCTGCCATCCTCGGCGTGATGCGTAACAATGTTGCTGTAATTCCATGGCGCTCAGACCAGGAAAAAAAGGGCATATTAAACGAGAACTGCTCACCGTCCCTTATCGCCGAAGATGTCCTGCAGACCTTCGTGCACGCGGTCAGCAAACCCGGGGTATTTCTACAGAGGCGTAAACATTCTGCGGCAAGTAGAGAAAAGACGGCCTTTACGTTGTACAAGGAGCCATCGGCCCCGACGGAACAGCCTTCCTCGAGATAACCCATCTTGCTGACGATTGCGGCGATACCACAAGCGCTCAACCGAGCAGCACGCCTTCCGATGAGTTTTGCAAGAGCTCGGAAGAACTGCCGTTCTGCGAGCGTCGTCTCAAGCGCGAAGAAATGTGTGAAGATTCCGATAACCATGAGAAGTTCGTCCGTTGGGTCACTGAGAACACGATGATGAGCGTCCGCACATTTTCACATCAGTTGGGAAATGGGGTACCTCTCCATGAGAGACAAGAATGCCGTGTCAAAGCAATATGGTTTTTCGAGTTTGTAAGTGTTCTGTCCGAGGAAGAGTACACCTTCGTCGATGAGCTCACAAATAACTAGTCGCAGAATCTCGCCCAAGTACCGGCCAGAAATGAGTTTCTGGACAGTCGATATGTCACGTTAATATTGTTGCACAACAAATGTACTCACTTCGAACGCCTGTTCACCAGGCTTATTTGAAGTATCATCGACGATCGTGTCGTATTTCGTTCGAGGCAGATGTTCGTGTTCGAATGAATCAAACGCACCCTGCCAAGCCTATCAATATAGTATCAGGATTGAAAGTAAGGCCTGCAGACCCATTCGCAATTAATCGCCATCTCGGCTCCAGGATCGATACCCAAATGCTCTATTTTGGCGATGTCCTTGACGTGCTCCATATAAGCCGCGTTACAACCAGTTCCAAAGATAACCGCGATCTTCGTATTTGGATTCACATAGTGTGATGCGATCAACGTGCCAGTTGTATCATTAATAAGGGCGGTCAGTTTGATGGGCAATTGCTGCTCGTATGCGAGTCAGTATGAATAGAAACTCGAGATATGCAGGACGTACGTATTTCTCGAGGGACTTCTTAAACATTTCGGCAACGTCCCTGCCCTCCGTGTTTCCAGCTCCAAAACCCTTGGTCCAGCGGATGAGCTCGCCGTGGTCAATGCGTTCCTGCCTGTATACCAAAAACAGATCGATCTTACATGCACTGAACTAACAGTTGCATCATGCGCACTTACGAGCAAGGGTAGGAGAACTGGGCATTACATAGTCAGTAGGATGACGTCAGGATGGGCTATGACTTACAGTGAAGCCAAGAGGTAGGGATTGACCAGGCTTCAGTTGGCCCGCGCCCTCGCCCGTGTTGGTTTCAACAAAGGTATGTAAGCATTCAGCACAGAAATCGAACAATTTCTGGCCATCTTCTTGCTTTTGCTCCTCAGTTTAAACGATATTTGGTTTGGGAAATCTCGAATTTTCCCTTTCCCTGAAGGGTCACAAGACAAACACGCAAATTCGTTCCACCTACGACGAAATGCATTCGCATGAGTATATTTGGAGCCTGGAAAAATGGCATAAATGGCAAACACTCACCAAGATCAAGAGCAAGGAAATCTCCTGTCTCCTGACCTGTTGGCCATCCAAAACGTATGTCGGAATCATAGGCTACAAGTACTAATTCAGCACACGGTTGGAGACTCCTCATAAAATAAATGTGGAGAGCGTCAAGAATCAATAACATCGAGAGATAGATTGAATCGTCTCGTCTCATGACCAACTGCAAAATCAATTGAGTTGGAACAACAACCGCAAGGTGATCTCATTCGGTACGGATGTATGGAGTACATACGCACTACAATCTGGTTGGGCTTGTTCAGGCCAAGTTCGAGCGTCTCAGTAAACGCCTCGACAATCATCCGCATCCTCTGCGGTGTGAGTGTGAACCTATGCAATGAAGATTCAGTAGATCCATCGTTGGAGCCCCTGATACGGTGACTGACAAACTCTCGTATTTTCTCAAGTGGTCAGCCATCGTCCTGCGGTTCGCAAAATAATAAAAGTCAGACCACTGTATCAAATATTATCGCGTGACCCTGCATACTTTTTAGTTGCATGAGGAAGATCTTCCTCATCTTGCGTCCGGGTATGGATGGCGATTGTCTGACCTGTGGTTAGCGTGAAGCTACCACTTCCGCGACGCGAGGCAGGCATTCTTGATCGAAAACTGGTGTATTATGTGGGGAGATGATGGAGGGAGAAAGAGAGACAGCGAGTGGAGTTTGAGTTCACGACCATGGCAGTCCTTCGGTACCTACCTCGCGTGGAAAATACATCTCCATAAACGTACGGTATGCCTTCCTAACCAAATCGACTTTGGTCTACGAAACGCCCAATGTACCACGATGAGTGAGCCTCACACAACTGGCATTAATATTGATGACCTTGTAAACGCCGATTTCCCAAGACTATCGACCCAGCTGATGGCTTACAATCACAGTTGAGGGACATAATGACAATATACTAACGCCCGTACCTAAGGGTTATCAAATACATATAAGTATACAGATTCCCACCCACTACCACGACGGTCACTGCCAGTCCCACATTCTTCATTCAGTTCTCGCGATTTTTTTCGTCTGTCATTTGAGTGTGATGATTGGGCTCAAGTCTACACTTAATGTCGGTGAAGTTTTGTATGTATCTTATGTTCTAATTCAGCTCATAAAAGTCATGCAGGTAATAGACAACTCAGGCGCACTACTCATCGAGTGCGTCAATGTCCTCAACAAAAGGTCAATAACGGCTGGGGCTCTGTCGGTGATGAAATAGTATGTGTCGTCAAACGCGCGCGTCCAGTGTCGGCAGCAACTCAGGCATCTACTACTGCGGTCAAAGTCCGACGTGGAGATGTTCGCGAGCAGTCATCGTGCGGACCAAGAAGTCAGTTCGAAGACCAGACGGGCGTTTCATCAGGTTCGACGATAATGCGGCAGTTCTTTTGAATAACAAGAGAGAGATGCTAGGGACGCGTATTGGTGGTGTTGTGAGCGCCGACTTGCGCATGAAAGGCTGGGGAAAGATTGTCAGCTTAGCACCAAAGGTGTGTAGCCTTGCAACATGTTCATGGAGAGAATTTGACCGATTTCCGTCAAGGTTGTTTGATGGATGTATATTACATACCCACCTTAAATCACACTATTTGCCTTTCACGGTTCCAGCACGTCCTATGATCACGCGTGACCCTGATGTCTGTAGAGTTGAGCCATGCTTCTAGAATACACGGCTGCAAAATGGCATGTGCAAAATTATTGACAGAGTTTTCTAGCTAAATAGCGATATTTCGTATGCGGACTATTCTCACAAGCAGTCCGTCATCGCCCAATAAGGTCCCAGCCTGCAGCTTGTGCGGGAAGAACTGAGCAGCCAGCGCGACCGTGGACATCAACCACACAAGACATACATTTTAAGTAACATACTAGAAAGAAACCAAACCAAGTGCAAGATGTTGGATCTCAAACTCGCTTGCAAACATGGGAGTGCGAATCGCCCCCGCAGAACCCGCTGCCGCCATCCCTACATCCCGTAGATGTTAGAGTCCCCTCCTTGCCACAAATGAAACGAGGAGCCAGTCTAGGTAACGTCTATCAATCACTTGACCGAGCGTGAACAGATCCTTACAGATGGAAATTGCAGACCTCATTCTTATTGGCGATACTTCTTTGCCCGGAGGTCCAGAGTCATGCAGGATACGCTGCCTTATGCCACCCCCTAGGTCCTACGCACTGCTGAGTTTTGTAATTCCTTGAGACGCATCCGTAGCAGCCCAAATTACGTGCAGCTGGAGCTATATTCATAGGCAAAGCGAACCTCTCCGATTGGGCTCGGGCGAGATAATCGAGGAGACATTCAACTCCTCTTGACGTTTTTCGAGCTTTGGGGGCGGAAATCGTCGACCCCTGCAGATTTTCCAAATACAGAAGCACTAGTGCTCGAAAGCAGATATTCAACTGGAGGGGCTCGTATTGGGTGTGGACTTCACAGCTAGTATCCGCAAATACATATCGGAACTGGTCGAAGTCCCGGCATGCATGAAAACTCTCGCTCACTGGATAGGATCAAACAAGACTGCAGATTCAGAGCTTCCACTGCCGTTTTACACAGATCCAATCTCGGTATGTCAGCTTGAATCTTATGCGATGTGTTTCCACAGAGGATATGCAGACTCATAGGAAGCCATGCAGGCCAATGAAATGACGCCTAGTACTTTGCAGCTCTCACGGAAGATCTCGGCTTCGGATGCACGAGAGGAATTGACGCCACTCTGGCCCAATGCCATAATTCTACCAACCGACGGACCCGCAGCGGCACTTTCATAGCCGCTCATCATGATGCTATCCAACACTTAGTCCCCCCATGGCATTAGCCAGGCGACGTTGAAGGGCCTCCTGCGACGCCATCCCCACTTCACACTCAAGCCCCGGGACTCCCTTTTGGAATCGCTTTATGGCGCTGGGTATAGCGAAGTTGAGCTCATCGGCTGAACCTATGCGTTTGGGTAGGCCATCCCCGCGAGGCTTCAGAGAAGGGCATGTGTGGATGTGATTCCTAATAGGACCCAATTAACAGATACTTATATTTCAGTGAGAGCAGCTTGTGAATTACGCATAGCGATTAATAAGCCAGTATGCGCACTGGACAGGGCCAGCGGCCTAAGCTTACAAGCAAGCAAGGCACGATGATGACGATGCTAAGCTCTACGTGCTGATTAAGCTGTGGAAAGGGTAGTGGAGACCTTGAATGCGTAGTCCCTGCCCAATGTCCACGACGAACTAAAATTGCACCTTAACTCGAGGTGAACTAACGCACAGAAGTCTTTTCTTCAACACCAGCGCCCCATCCTCAGCATTTTAAATCTCACCTAGTCAGACCAATCGAAGGAAGACAGCGTTTCTTCCCGTATATCGTGTCCAGTGCCACATCTGCAGTCGTCAAGTACTCGCTATGAAAAATTTGCATTTTGGTACCAACGTCAGTCTACGATTTTTAAGAATCCCTGCCTATTGATGGTACTACATAGTGTGCATCATAACATTATACCCGGGAGCACTTTTGTTTGGATCTCCAACAGCTTCAGCTGCCAGTATCTGGTTTCGCCCTCCGCGATGCATGATGAGAGTCTCAAGTTCTCTCAGCAATCCATGAAACATCCGAGCTCAGCTTCTGGGATCAACGTATCGCCTGAACATCATAGGTCGTATGCGATAACGGGTTTGAATTGCACATTACCATCGTGTCCTAAGGATCTTCCACCTTGCAATAGAATAATGGGGACAGAGCAATGTCAATTTGAGGCTTGTTGGCAATCAGATCTGCTGACGTTGCAAAGACTTATGTTTGAAGGTAGATAGGTCATCCCCATGAAACTTCTTCCCAGAACATATGCATTGTCCAGGATATAAAAGTAAGCCATCTTCTTACCGTCCCCCATCAAATTTATTTTCGAGATCCCATATCACATCTCACAAATAGTAATGCGTCTCTCTTTCGTCCGCGCCGTTGTGGCTGCTTTGACAGCGTCTATGGCTGTCAGTGATGACAGTGAATGCAGTTCACCTGGCGGCCCTTGCAGCACAGATGAAGATTGCTGCCCTCCCTATCAATGCTATGCAGTAGATATAGTGAGTCGTGCTTCTGTTTTCGCATTGATGCAGCGTGGTTGATGGCACGACACATGAGCAGAACGCTACGGGGTGCTACTGAACAAAATTTCACTGCTGCTCGAGTGACGAAGTTTAAGCTTAAGCCTCGAAGACCTTGGAATAGAGGAATATACCAAACACTTGAATGCATGGGATATGACGAAGTACTTACGACGTATTGCTTCTTCGGGTCCTCGTTGCAAGTTTACAGAATATAAAAGCCTCACATGATGCTATGCACGGGTCGGACTGAATATATGTCAGCCGAGCCCTCGGCGAAAGGATTGCAGTTGTAAGCGGTTCCTGGGAACCCAATTAATTTTGGGGCGGCTAATGTTCATCACGGTGCACATGGTCAGTCATATGCTGGACGTAGAGGATCCCTAGGTTCAGACTTCTACCCACTTTGTGCCTGCATCCCGAACAAAGAGCATCCGTTTATATCAACATCCAACGAAGCCTGCCCAAACCAAGGTAACAAACTCACTTCTGAAAACCTTTATAGTTGGATTCAAGTCGGATTTGCTTGTCAAAACTAAACCTCGTTCGAGTTCTGAATCACTTATTTTCAGTATCGCGCAACATAGTCGCCGTGCATATTTCGCTCGGTATGAAGGTATACTATGAAGTTGAAGTCCTGTCAACGGTGTTGAACCGAATCGCGCAGGACTCTATAGCTTTTTACGTCTCGTGCTAGAAAAGCCATGGGCCGACTATCGAATCATGTCAACCTTAGAACGAACATTAAGAATCGAAGTAAACGAACCTCGCCCCCTCGGACCCTCTGGTTTATTTGCAAACAGCTTGATGTATGAGATTGAGTGCCTTCACAGCATCACGGCCCTCAATCACACACGATATGTTGATCTCGCTGGCGCCTTGGCTAATCATCTCGATATTCACATTAGCCTGGCCAAGAGAAGTAAACATGCGCCCTGATATGCCAACTAGATTGCGCATCTGTTGGCCAACAAGAGAGAGAATGGCCATTTCACGGTGGACGGAAACCTGGGACTCATGTTAATGATTAAGGGCCTGTGTCATCAAGGGTACTCACGGTTCCACCTCCTCTTTAGTTCCCCCACCAGCCGCTCCATAGTCGTCCTGGACAGATTGTCCTCGATAGCCATGCTGACATGTACTTCGCTGGTGCTAATGAGGTCTACGACCACGCCAAACCGATCAATGGTTCCAAATATCCCAGCCAGGAAGCCGTGAGATACACTCTTTCGATTCGAATTGACGTTGAATACAACAATGCATCTTTTATTGTCACGGCGGTCGGTAGTCGCTTGTTTCTACGCAATTCGTCGTTGGACTGAAGGAGCCCTTGCAGCATCGCTACTGGCGTTTCAAAGAGACCATCGTCTTGTGGTGCCTCAGTATCTGGGTCGGGGTGAATGACTGTGCCACCGCCTAGGGGGTTCTCCACGTTTTTGATTCTTATGGGAATTTTCGACGAATGACCTGCAATTCAAGGGATAAGCACAAGTTGAGATCCAATGACAGCCCTTCTGACCTGCTCCATCGTGAATGGATGTACGACTTCACTGCCATAATAAGTCAGTTCGGCGGCTTCGTCGGGCGATATAATAGGTATTAATCGTGCCGTGGGCACTTTTCGAGGATCCGCTGTAAATATCCCGTCAACTTCCTTCCATATCTGTAGTTCTGATGCTTCGAGGCCGACGGCCAGAAGAGCAGAGAGCAATCTGTGTATCCTCGGCCGACTTGCCGGAGAAGCGAACCCGGTACGTGACCGAAGAAGCCGGTGACAACGGGTACGCGAGGCGTGCATCCCTTGATGCGTTCCCCGACAGCGGCGGCCACGCCATCATAAAAGGCCTGATTAAGGGAGGCCTTCCGGTATGGTGTCGCTATCCTCAGATACAGGGATGATATCTTCCAACGATACGTACTCCGCGTCGATTCCCTGTAGACTGCAGATTAGTCTCATTGAGGTATTGTTGCTACCAAAAACCTACTTGGTCGCGGAGAACGGCTGTCATCAGTTTACAACCTAATCGCTCGCCAAAACCTATGATGCTATCCCGCGAACGTGGTGATATTTCATTGATCACCTAGTAATCACAGACACATTGACGTTAGACGAGACACTGAGCGGCAAGTCCAGTCCAACTGGAATGAATGCACCTGAGCAGCAAACAAAGAAACTACTGAACGCCAGTCGCAGTCTCGGTCTATTTCAGCCTCGAGTTCTTGGAGAATCTCTGGATTTTTGACAGATGCTTTTGCAGCATTCATGTGCTCTGACCGTATAAGGTCGACGGTGACATTGAATCCGGTGAGATTGGCCCAGTCTGGGGTGTTATCAGTGGTGTCAATGCACCCGTGGATGGAGAATGAAGGCGATGACGAAGAATCTGCGCATCGGGGTGGTGGGGGATGTATCTGATGACCTCCTGAAGATACCATTTGTCGACGGGAGAGTCATGGTACCGGAACCATTGAATAACTGATGTCGTTGTCGTGCCTCGGAACAGCAGCTTGAGCAGGAGATTGGTAGTTCCCAAGGCCTTCGCGGACCCCAGACCGTGCAGAGCAGACAACAGCTATTTTGTGCTTGTTAACATAGCTCCTAAAAGGCGAAGTCAACACACCCAAAAGTGCAGCATAACACAAACTTACGATACGATATCACGACCAATATTGACTGCAAATTGCCTACACTAGTACCTCCATACTTCTGGACTATCCATTTCGCTTCTGGATCTGTGTTGTTCTGACGCAACACTAGGGGATTCGTAGATGAAGCGGAGGCAGGCAGAGTCACCAGATCTAATTTTGATCCCAACATCATACAACAACTCCAAATATAGTCTACTGCGACGCGGTGCTAGCACAGGGGAGAGGGACTTTAAGCCAAAGAAATGGCAGACGGTTATATGGACGATTGCCTGCAGTGCTGAGCGTTCCGATCAGCAAAAGTGCCCAAATCTGGCAAGGGTCGGCAAAGTCCGGAGCATCTCCCGCGGCCACGTGATCCCTTCCGAGGCGTGAAACCATTTGTTCAACGTTGTGCAAGACTCCGACGGATGGGCACTATGATACTCGCCTCGCAAGGCATTACTAGACCTTCTCAACTTCACGGCAGCCTTGCGAGGCATTTCAAGATGGGCGCTGTCTAGTATGGAGCTACGAGGGAAACTTCATTTGTGTGAGCAACGGTATGTTATTTCAATATTTCAATATCTAATTTCTTCTTTCCCTCGCCTCTACCCATAGCCGACCACTTTTGCTCTAGGCAGAGGCAGCCCTGGAACTTACTTGGACCTAGTACTGTCATACTCACACGAACTGTCAGGCTTGTTTCCACTACATGCTCGATCATCCTCTCTATATCAGCTCAACCGTATATCTCGGCTTCGCTCGAGGACTTCTTTCATTTTCAGGGGTTTGTATTGTATGTACTCTATGATATACTTATTCTATCTATTTGACTTCCAGTGTGCTGATGATGTCCATGAGTGATACAAGCCCAGAACAGCATTGAAAAGAGTAGAAGGGTTGAACAAGCATTTGAAGACGCATGACCATCACCTGATGCTAGTCAATGACCGCGACATTGCCTACTTCTGTAGCAGACACTCTCCCTGGTCATCTTTTGATCAGCTTGGTGTTCAATGTAATGAGGACCGGCGTCTATCTTGCCGACCAGCCATCGACGGTATGGACATACACGTGGAGTATGCTCTGCACCATTCGCTCACCTATTTCTCCTCACCTCCCACCAGCTTCATCCGCAATCCATATCGCCTCTTCTTGTCTCACTATTCATTTCGTTTCACTCAGCCCATCCTTCATCATCCACGTTCTTCATCATTTACTTCATCTGTCATCATGACCGGTAGTTTGGGAAGGCCGATCGATCAGACTTGAAGGTAGGTCACTCCATATTACCTTGTTATGTATTTCGTGATCTTCACCCTCTATTTACCGTCATCAGCGGTAATGATATTCAAGTCTATCCGCAGGCATTTACGTGTCTATCAATATCAACTCAAGGAGATGCTGGAAATCAGCCGCCCACTGAAGTCCTATCGTCCGACGACTCTACTCGGAGTCTGTAGCGTGGGGCGATATCGTTACCATGTAAAGCCTTCCACAGAGACTTACGGGTTGATTTTTATTTTATTTTAAAGTCCAATTATCGTCCTATTGAGAGGTAACTCTGTGCAGGACATTACAGTCTAGTCTACTGGACCCCCAGTGTCCTTTCGCATCTCCGATTCACGAATGCCCTGGTGTGAGGCGTACCCCCACTGCGGATCGATTTGAGCACTCATGTTCTGTCCGTAAATTACCATATGTGTTAAATTGGTTTTATCTCAGTATCCTTGAAGATCAGGGCATTCTTTGAATTCGGTCGAATGTCAGGCCGCGGAGAATTCATTGGCAAACTTGAAACTTCGTACCTGCCTGTTCGTGGTGTCTGCCCTTCGCTGAAATCTACTATTGTCCACACCTGCAGAAATGAATACGGCGTATTTTCTGATGTATGGGACACCAGTTTGGTAACTTTGGTTTCGGCGTCTGCTGACAGAATAACTGTAGTCCACTTGGTGACCGTCTTAGCATTTGGGTGAGCGGCCATTCCACGAGCTTCAGAAGCGAGCTAACACTCGGTCCCAGCATAACAATTATTGAACGAACCCACGATATCAGATGCTACCTGCGTTTGACGAAGCTGGAGGTTCAATTTCAGTGCATGAGCGCATGGAATCCGTGGGTCGTGACTACCTTTTATGTGCTGTGTCACGGTGGGCAACAGGGCACACGGTACTATACTTTGATCAGTAAGTGTCTCAAATTCTGATGTCAGATGCTGCTGGCGCAGAATCTGTGCAGACTTCCATGAAGAGCGCGAACTCCAATGCCGAGATTGTAATTATGTTTGGTGCGGGCATTGTATAGGCAACAGGTGGCCACCTACTGCAGTGGACTCGTGGAGAGGATAGAAGGTTATTTTTTTTTCCACAATATATAATCTTATGATGACCTTGGAGCGGCGCTGGCCCCGCAGCATTGATTGCTGGTCGTCACAGCCTGACTGGTACCTACGAATCAGTCGTGACGATCTCTACGAGCATCAACTCGAAAGCATCCATAGGTGCAACTTTCACTGGCGCGTTACATCGACCGTTGTCAAGGCTCGTCACCGTGCGTCAGGGCCGCGTCAAGGCTTGTCACTGCCGCATCAATGCTGCGTCACACCAGCGTCAGGTGCGGCACGACCGCGTCAAATAGCTACGCCCAAATTTTGGTACTAACGTCAGAGTCTACGATTTTTTCAAAATCCTTGTTTATTGATGGTACTACATAGTGTACATCAATAACATGATACCCGGAGAGGACTCTTGTTTGGATCTCCAAAACCTCAGCTGTCTGTATCTGGTTTCGCGTTCCATGATGCATGGTAAGAGTCTGAAGTTCTCTCAGCATCCATGAGACCCCTGAGCCCAGTTTCTGGGATCCTCATATCGACATAGGTCGTAGACAACAACGGGTTTGAATTACATATTATCATCGTGTCCTAGGGTTTTCCGCCTTGCCTTGCAATAGAATATTAGGGACAGAGCAAGTCAAATTTGAGGTCTGTTGGCAATCAAATCTGCTGGCATTGCAAATGACTGACGTTTGAAAGTAACTAGGTTATTCCCACATCGCCGTGAAACTTCTGCCCAGCACATTATCCAGGATATAAAAGCGAGCCATCTTACCGTCCCCCCCCAGATTTATTTTCGAGATCCCATATCACATCTCACAGATAGTAATGCGTCTCTCCTTCGTCCTCGCCATTGTGGCTGCTTTGACAGCGTCTATGGTTGTCAGTGCTGACAGTGAATGTTATCCAGCTGGCAGCCCTTGCAGCTCAGATACAGATTGCTGCCATGACTATTACTGCATGGCAGTATATGACTATCGCTTTGATGAGGTGAGTATGTGTGGTTTCATCCAGGATTTATTGACTCACCAGCGTGGTAGCCTTACTGGACATTCAAGTGCGAGCGCTGATGAGCTACAGTAAGTCGTGTTTCTGTTCTCTCGCATTGGTGCAGTGGCTGATGGCACGACTCATGAGCAGTTCGTTGCGGAGTGCTTCTGAATAAATTTGAAGTATGACTGAAGTACTTACGACACATTGTTTTTCGAGTCCTCGTTGTAAGTTTACAGAATATAAAAGCCTCACATGATGCCATGCACAGTCGCACTGAACATATGTCAGCCGAGCTATCGACGAAAGGATTGCAGTTGTAAGCGGTTCCTGGAACCCAACTAATTATGGGGCGGCAAATGTTCATGCACATATGCAGCGAAAAGCTATGGAAAAGTGCAGTCCCGAGCAAACCTCCCAGGTGCGCGTTGTAAACATCTTGTCTAGCAGAGTGTGCAAGCTGCATAGTGATCCTCGTATATTCTGGCATGTTTCAGTGTCAACGACGTCTGTGGCAGACCGCCAGGCAGCGTACATTGAGGCCATCTGTCGTGAACTTCCTAGTTGGGGGCCTGTTGTACCTAAAGCCCAGGGGATGTGTTGGAATCAATCTGACATGTGTGTCGTGAGCCTTCCACATGCAACCTTGTACATGATGTTTATGATGGGTTCTCCAATCTCAAAGGTGTTGAACTACTTAGGACTACCCAGTGTCCCAAGCTACTGAGCCTGTTTCTCAAAACGATTAATAGGTACGGTGGTGGTGTTAAATGTATAATACGTATCGTCGTCGACGGTCGTCTTACCCTCATGGCCTTTGTAGTGGCTACTTATTCCTCCCATGCAGTCATGGGTCATGATGAGGGCTCGAGCCGTCCCAATTTATCGCCATTTTACTACAGACGGAAAGCTGAAAGATGAACAAATAGAGTTTTGGTTTGTTTTGAGTGCCACGAGATCTGTACTCGCTATGAAAGATGCATTTTGGTGAGAGAACCGACATGATATAACATTATCCCCAGGGAGCACTCTCCTTTGGAATTTGAATCTCTTAAGCCTCAGCTGCCGATCTCCTGGTATTCGGTTTCGCGTCACCCGATGCATGATGAGACCCCTGAGCTCAGCTTCGTGTCACCAAACTTTGGCAGGATACAACAACGGGTTAGAATCGGACATGTTATGTGTTTGCCTGCCTCACAGCTACAACCATTGGGATATCCGACCGTCCCACAGTATTTTCAGCGCGCTGCCAATGCGTTTATGTGTAGACATCCAGCTTCCTCTGGTACTCAGGCGGGAGGTTTCTGCAGGAGTTTCTGCAGTGAGGTTGACGAATCCAGAGTCTACAGACCGGTGACATCAGTGTCGACGAGCATCGAGAGGTCCCCATCATCCCTAGCCATCCTTGGGACATCTTTCTCTTGAGAACAGTGCTTAGGACCAGTACTATCCCAGAAGAAGCCGAAGTCCGAGCTCAAACCATAAATAGGGCTGTCTGAGTGCAACGTGACGCTGCCCTGCAGTGGCCAGTGGAACGAGAGCTGATCGCTGCCGGAGTTGACGAGCAATGTTACCTGAACAACACGATGGGTATGCAACTGAGAATTTAGCAAAGATTTGCTTTTCCGTCACGTGACTACTCCAAAGCGCGAATTCAAACCCAGATTTACCAGTCTAAGAATAGAGAACCATCTCAAACACTTTCAAGTTGAAGGCGTAACTGAAGGACTTACGCCGCACTGTTTTTCTCTTCGTTGTAAGCTTTCAGAATATATAAGTCTAGTCTCCCCTAGACATACCAATAGACGAATGAAAATAGTCGTTCGAGTCTTTGCCTACCAGAGAGCCCTACATACCGTGCCGGTGTAGCAGTCGAGGTCCCGCTGTTTGGCATTAGACTCATAAGCGCCCCGCACAATTTTTTTGGTTTGGGGAGGGTACCCAGGTAATCGCTACCCTCCCTACCAAATAAGGTGCCTGGGTACGAGACTACGATCCGTCCCAACCCATCACGTTTTTGATCCCAATCGCCATTTTACTACAGACGGCAAGCTGAACGAAGCGGTGGAGTCATTTCGGTTTCGGTTTTGGATGTCTTCCCGAAGTTCCGTAGATGCGACTAACGACGCCTAAAGGAGCATTTGCCTAGATCGTTTTTTTCGTTGACAGCTCCCTATGAGCGTAATTCTATCAACTGTCGAGATCACAAAAGCACAAGACATGAATGACACAGTCATTCGATGGAAGTTATAGCGCGGAAGTAGGTCATGATCTGCTCGTCCGGATGGGATGTGTGTACGTTGAATATCATGTCGATTACTATGATGTCGCCTGGTAAACGAAATCTTGATAGATAGTTT
>JABBWA010000503.1:0-29338 GCA_016628065.1 Suillus lakei
CTGCCCTCGATGAAACAATCAAGAAACTCGAGGTTGACGTGAAACGCGCTCGCAAGAAGGACCCTGATGGGCAAGACGATGTCATTGTAAGCATCGTGCATCATCAACGATTACTGTCTTTGACTCGTGACTGTAGGAGGAACCTTCTTTCCCTCTCATCGACGTTCCGGATGCGGACGTAGGTCTCGCATTGATTCAAAGCGATGCGATGTTGAGTTTCCCATTCCACAGCTCGACGAAGAAGGGATAAAAGAAAAGAAGAAGCAGAAACTTATGAAGGCTGGTTTTGACGCAAGAGCGCGTGCGAGACGAGAGAAGGAGAAAGAGCGAGAGGAAAAGGAAGCTGAGGAGAGACGAGAGGAGGAAGAGCGGGAGAGTAACTTTGATGATTGGGCAGCTAGACTGCGCCGTGAGCAAGAGGTATGGTTTTCGCCGCCTACCTGTTCTGATGCTCTTGCTAAGCTTTCGGAGCAATAGGCCATCATGAACAAGATCAAAGAGCGGGGACGTCGGAAGGCCGCGTTGTCTGATCGGAAAAGTGCGGCCGCGCAAGCTAGGATGAAAAAATATTGCTTCTTTGGCAGCCGATGAACGTGTTCGAAGAAGAAGAGGAAAGCAGGTGCAGGCAAGTTTACTATTCTTTTAATGAAATTTTTGTTCTTAACACTTGCGTTAAGAGGACATGTTTGGAGCGGATGATGAGGACTGGCAGATTTATCGTAAACTCGTACGTCGTACTTATGTCCTAAGCGCATCATTCAATCTCACGTCGTACAACAGAATGCTGCAGCTGTATCTTCAGATGAGGAGGAGGAGTTCAACCAACTCCGGGTTATCGAGAGCAAGCTCCTCATGCATGATCCGACATTCACAACGCAGCACACGCATGCATCCCTAACATCCCAGCGGTCTGCGCTTATATCTGCGTTCAGACCACAGTATGAAGAGGGGGACATCGAAGGTTGGATTGACTCTATCTATTCATCGAATAGATGCTTACAGAAACCAACGATAGGAGGTGCACGGATACATCTGAACACAGAACGATGGCGCGTGTGCGAAACTTTCTTCTCACCGGGAATGGCTGGCGTCGACTCCGCTGGCCTTGGTGAAGTTCTTCAAAGCGTCCTGGCAAGGTTCTCAGAAGACGAGAAAGCCAGGCTTGTGAAGGTCTGTTTCTTGTTTCCCAAGCCTTCGAACTCTAACTCATGCAAACTGCAGAATGTATTCATTACCGGCGGTCCATCGCAGTTTCCTGGCCTTCAAGAAAGACTTCATGGAACGCTTCGTCCGATTCTGCCGCCCGAGATGCATTTGGGTGATATCGTGCGTGCAGCAGACCCATCGCTTGATGCTTGGAAGGGTATGGCATCTTTTGCGAACACGGATGAGTTCCATCACGTGAGTGTGACAGCAGAAGAGTATCAGGAGTGGGGAGGGGAGAGGATTAAGAGGTGGTGGGGAGGGAACTGCAACTCAGCGGTTTGATAGCGTCGTTTGTTTTATCGTACTTTCTTTTCGGTAGAGCCATGTTTTCGCAGCAATTTGTTTAGTAAGCCTAAAGTCTATTTCAAGGATGATCTAGGATGACTAGTAATTCGATAGCTAACACGACAGCAATGAGCATAATCGAGTGGCAAGAAAACAGCGAAGTGACACCACAAAACCAGAAAGCAATACAAATGACAGTTGCGGAAAGCGTAGACATGCGAACACGATGTAAAGCAAGTGCTGAAGGTTTGATCCATTGATCACGTGGGCTGAACTCGAATGAAAGAAACCGAGTAAACTACAAAGAGAGACGAGGGCATTACATGTCACTCATCCCTCCTCGGTCTCCTGCTGCTGCTTGCGCCTGCATTGGACTGCGAGCTCTTGTATAGGTTCGGGCACGCTGACGGGATAGGGACGATTGATTCGTTGTCGGTCAGTGAGCTGTCGCTCCCCTGACGTGCTCTTTTCTTTTTTTGAGCTGGCATCGAACCAGTGGTGTTGAGGCTTCGGAGAAGGGACGGCTTTGCAAGTTTCTGCCCTTCAGATAAGATAGCGAGGCAAGACCGCAGACCCTTCAAACACCACTGCCTTTCGAGCCAGGAGAGGAGATGACGATTCCAGAAAGCGTTGAATGTATGTTTAAGCATGTCGTCCCATGGCTTCGGAGCTCGGGAGAGATGGATGATCCAGTTTTGACACGCGTACTTGAAGGCGCCAGAAGCTGATTGACTTCGTTCCCGTGCTTCGTTTGTGAAACTCACAAAGGCCGTCATGTCATGGATGATCTTCATGTCGGGTGGCAAACGAGGTTGTGGGAATACAGAGGCAGGATGATCCTGGTGTCTTAACGCCAGGAACACCGGAAACATCAAGAAATCTGGCAAGTTATTGAACTGTTGGATGACTTGGAAAGCTGGCAGTAAAGGCATTTTTGGGATGAGTATGTACTCGGTGAATGCTTCCAATGTGCTCGAGAATTCTTCCATTGTCGCCCAGACAGACGCTTCAGGAGTCGACTGCCACGTTTGACCGTGAGGTGTCTGCAACCAGTCTCGTCCTCTCTGGGTCTGCAGCCAGTGTCGCCCTCCTGGGGTCTGCAGCCAATCACTCCCCATCTGGCTTTGAAGTCGTTCTTGCCCCCACTGGGTCTGCAGCCACTCTGGCTCGCTCCATGTCCGCAGCCAGTGTCGCCCGCCCGTGGTATGCAACCAGTTTTGCCCACTCTGGGTCTGCAGCCACTCTCGTCCGGTTTGCGTCTGGAGCCACTCTCGCCCAGTCGAGGTCTGCAGCCATTGTTGCCCGTCCGGGGTCTGCAGCCAGTCTTGCCCACTCCAGCTTTGCAGCCACTCTCGCCCAGTCGGGGTCCGCAGCCACTCTCGCCCGGTCGAGGTCTGCAGCCACTCTCGTCCACTCTGGGTCTGTACCCAATTTCGGCCGCCTTCGGTTTGCAGCCACTCTTGGCCACTCTCGATTTGCAGCCACTCCCTCCCGCTCTGGAATTGCAGCCACTCTCTCCCGCTCAGTGTCTGCAGCCAGGTTTTCCCGTTCGGAACTTGCAGCCAGTCTCGCCCACCTGGGGTCCGCAACCACTCTCGCCCGCCCGGGGCCCGCAGCCACTCTCGTCCACCTGAGCTCCACAACCAGTTTCTCCCGTCCTGGGTCTGGAGCCACTCTCGTCCGCTCTGAGTCTGCAGCCACATCCGCTTGTTCCAGGTCCACAGCCACTCTTCCTCACTCGGAGTCTCCAGCAACTCTCTGTCATCCTGCGTGTGCAGCCAGTCTTGCCCGCTCCGAGTCTGCAGACACTCTCGCCCACCTGGAGTTTGCAGCCAACTTTGTCCGCTCGGGATCTGGAGCCAGTTTTTCCCGCTCTGAGTCTGCAGCCACTCTCGCCCATTCGGAGTCTGCAACCACTCACGCCCGCTCGGGGTCTGCAGCCACTCACCCCTGCTTTGAGTCTGGACCTGTAACCAGTTTTGGCCACTGGGGATCTGCAGCCACTCTCGCCCACTCCAGGTCTGCAACCACTCTCGCCCATTCGGAGTCTGCAACCACTCTCGCCCGCTCTGATCCTGCAACCAATTTCGCCCGCTCGGGGCCTGCAGCCAATTTCGCCCGCTCGATGTCTGCAGCCAATCTCGGCCACTCCAAGTCTGCAGCCAGCTTAACTTGCTCCAGATCTGCAGCCACTCTTGGCCACTAGGAATCCGCAGCCACTCTTGGCCGCTCGGGGTCTGCAGCCAGTCTCGGCCGCTCTGGGTCTGCAGCCAGTCTCGGCCGCTCGAGATCTGCAGCCAGTCTAGTCCACTCTGGGTCTGCAGCCAGTCTCGGCCGCCCGGGGTCTGCAGCCAGTCTCGCCCACTCGGCATCTGCAGCCAATCTTCCCCTCCCTGAGTCAGCAGCCAGGCACGCCCATCTGGGGTCCCTAGCCAGGGTTGTAAATCTGAACTGTGATCTCCCTGAAGCCATAGTAGACCTATCAGAACGCTCAGTGGTTCTAGTGGCTGCACGATGAAGGCTAATGAGTCTTTTAAGCTCTGGGGATCATGTTGTGTGGCTCGGCTTTGGCTCCCCAACCCCGAGAGCGCATCTAGGAGCGTCATAGTTTTCGGAATGTCTTGCATCATCAAGCGGAAGGAGGAAAGAGCAAGTAGGGAGTGGGGTTCGATATATTGTACCTGAAGGTGTCTGCAGTTTGAGGAGTCGGAAGCATAGTCACGAACGGACGAGTGATAGATATTCACTGGGAGACTGTTGTCAGTAGGGATATCCATCATAGACCGTAGTTGCAACAGTGTTGCCTCGACATCCCTGCCTTGGCCAGCGCCAAGAAGTTTCGAGATTTGTGAGATGGGCAAAGGGTCAGCAAGGGCAACAACAACGGACAAGTGCAAGTATGCTCGCTTGGGGTCGGCACATGTGCAGAGGATACAGTCGTATAACTTGTATATCTCCGTTCCTGGTAGCGGTTCACTCGTTAGCTTGAGGATGAGCTCAAGGCGATCGTGGGGATCATTGTCTCGATCATCGATGAACTTCATCATCGTAGACGCTACGATAAACCGTCTGCCCGCTCGGCTCGCCAGCTGCACAATTTGCTCCCTCTGTGGTTGCGGGAAATCAGAATTGCGACTTCGTAGCTGTCTGAAGGAATGCTCCAAGAAAAGATAGATGTCCTTGTCAACATCTGCGCCGTCTAACGACATGGTGGCAGCAACGCCCACTGCTGGTATCTCCGACACCAGCGGGCGCACCTCTCCTTTCCGAACAGCTTCTTGGATATGCGCTTCCGAGCGAGTCGTGAGCAGAATGTGGGTCACGGGCAGATCGGGTTCACGAAGAGCTTGGCCAAGCAGGGAGATGAGATCAGTAAGTTCGGTTTCGGATGTGCATTCATCGAGGGCATCGACAACAAATACCAAGGGCAGACACCCACGCAGTCTGAAGTGAAGACGCCGGAGAGGTCGGAGGAAGAGCGCTTCCATCTGGTCGCGGAGAGACTTATCAGGGTCTAAAAGGGCAGGATTCTCGCGGATAGCTTCGTTCACTTCCTCCCGGACACTGGGAAAATTACTGGCAAGTTGGTAGACAAGCGTCGCAAAAAAAAATCCAGTTGTGCGGCGTTTCGTGAAATCGCGCGAGAAAAAAAAGGAACCTGCGAGCCGCTTTTCGCGACTCGTCTGTTCTCCTACTTTCAGACCCTTCATACTGTCAGCTACAGTGAATGCAACAGCAGATTTTCCGACGCCTGCCGTGCCATGCAGCCAAACGAGTCGGTTCTCCTCTCTGTTGTCTAATAATCCGTGGATGTAGTTGAGAAGGTCCACTCGGGTTCCTTCCAAGCATTTTGGATGGGGCTGGCGTTCACGGGAGTCAAATTCAGCACCTTTGACAGCGACCTGGGACAGCTTCTCCCAAGTTCCCTGAAGTGATCGAGAATTGTCAAGAACTGTTGATGAAGTTAGAAAGCGAGACGGCATCAGAAGTGGAAATGTTGACATTGATCCCAGTCACTCATTGAGAGGTTGATGATAAATTTGTGACACAATTTGTGAGATTTGAAATGGAATACGGGCGAGTACTGGTGTGATTCGATGGCATAGTTAGAAATCAATTATTGGGAAAGGTAAGGTGACGCACGAAGACCTCAGTCAAAGGATTATGCGTCTAGAACGCTGGATGGTTGACCCGCCAGCCTAGCTCTCTGAAGGGGAAGGGAATCTGCTGCTGTGTGTCGATGCTGTGTGTCTACTACAGGTGCGTGCGTGTGTACTCCAAGACCCCAGACCTCTCAGACCCCTGGCACCTGCCTGATCTCTATGCCTGTTTTGCGCTAACCCCTGTGTCGTGCTTCTAACCCTAGCACTGTACTCCCCGCTACAATGGGCGTCAAGCTCTCCAGTAAGCGTGTTCGACAGATCAGGCCATGGATAAATTGCAAAGCACAAAGCACCTTGGTGGTGTCGAATAGTAGATGCTTTCAATCGGTTCCGCTGGTGCTACGGTAAGCATGCAGGATGGTAAAACACACTTAACTTGTCAGGAGGAACAACCTTTCTTTTATTGGTCTGCCTATGGCAGACCAAGTTGAAAGACGAATGGGCGCTCCGCGCTCGTCTGAGTCCCTGTCGATTGGCTTGCCCAGGCCCTGCACAGCTAGACGCAATTGTCGCGCCTGAACTCGACGTCGCGAGATTCTTTCCTGTTCTGCACGCTGAGAATCAGATCGCCACTGTCGCCTTCATTCACCATATTGAGTAGGAGACAGGCATGAATAGAATACATTTTGCTGTAGTGCTGATACGTGGATGCGGGGAAGTCTGGACGTGAATGCGTAGCATAACGTGATGGAGTGGACACAATTGTCACCGAGCCGAGATGAGCGGAAAACAACGATGAAGCATTGAGACCTGTCCGTGATGCAAACCTATGAAACTTCCTCCATGTCGTCATCCCCGTCCTCGTCTTCATCATATTCATCCATCCCAATATCACCGGAAACTCCTTCTGGAATAGAACTTGGTCCAGGGACATTTTCAGATTTCATCTGCTCTCTAGACTTCAGTTCTGACGGAGGACCATGCCTACAACGACATACCCCTTCTGTGGCGAACACATCCTTCAGTTCCCACATTCCATTGAACTCTCCGCTCCTATTCAAGGTAGCAATATCAAGAAGGACTTCCTTGAGATATGCCTCGGGCTGCTGGGTGCGCTCGCGCAGTGGCTTGATGCTCCACCGAGGTTGCTCGCGAAAGAGTGTAAAGAGAAGATCCAGGAGTTGGTTGCGTGGCATACGTGCCATACGCTCAAATGTGCCCTTGGCAGGTTTTTGTCGGGATTTCTATGAGATCAAGTTAGTTGTTAGCGACGATCTAAATAACCAGACACAGACAATCATATCCGCAAACGATCCCGAGTTGACTCCACTGCTCAACCTGTTAATACCTCCGCGGCTAACACCAGCCTCTTCTATCATGCGGATCTGCCTTCGTGGGGTATTATATTTTCGTGTTCGCTCGCGCATTTGTTGCCTGTATGATTCGTTGAAAAGAGGACGCAAGTTGCATTCATGTTTGATGCGACCCGTTAGAATGGTCGTTCTGGCTCGAGGGTTATACGAGGCTGAGTTCGGTCCAGAAGGTCCAGGGTCTTTTGGACGTTCTGCAACTACCAGCTGATTCTCGACATCCTCATTGACCATTTCAAGTTCATATCTGTCTACTTGCATGCCCCCGTCACCAGAAGGTATGAAAGCTGCGTCCGGAGAAAAAACCGGCAGGTTGAGATCTCGTGGGGTTGGGTCATTCGGGTCAGGCGGCAAGAACAAGAAGATGCGAGGGGATCGACCAGATGGACCGACGGCATTTTTGTACACCCGTATTGTGGCAAGATGAACATCCTCTGCGTCAATGGCTGCCCAACGGACCATGAGGTGTTTTGGTATCTTTAGTGGCAAACGAGCATTAGAAAGCCCGGAAAGTAAAATGAATAGAGGCTCCAAGAGGTAGAAGCACTCTCTACCTTCTTTCGACAGCCATGGGGCGGGGGACGCTCACCTTGACAAGCCATACTCTTCCGTTTCCTTTGTCCAGCATTAGCTCCTCATCAGGATCTGGTTGGGTGTCTTCATCGTTGTGTTCGGCCTCGAAAGGCTTCTTCTCGTCTTCAACACTTAAATCATCCATAAGAGTGGGAGTCAGGGCCGAGGACTGATGTTAACAACAAGACCCTAACCCTAACCCTAATTTCCAATCTGGAAGGTGTCCTTTCAAGGTGAACTTGATGGTAAACCTCGAGGACTAACATTAATATTGGACGATGGCCACTACTACTAGTATTACCACAGCTGCAGGATCATCCACAACAGCAGCAGTAAACAATGGGCCACCAATTCCAAGGGATGGCCTCCCTCTCATGCACCCAGGTTCGCTTTAGTTCCTTGATCGTGCTTAAAACAGCCTTCAAATTAGCGATGCTCATCCCACTTCCTGCAGCTCGCACGCCCCCTATACTACCATGGCCAGATATTGGACACCTTGCCAAGTGGTCAGTTTCTTCATACAAATTTGGGTTTGGTGCGGAGTGCCTCAGAGACGGGGATCCCGATACGTTCTGGCAGTGAGCATGATATCTGTTCTGAGGTGCTCGACCTGACTGGGTTGATGTCCAGTTCTGATGGCCCCCAGCCTCACTTTATCACGGTGGAGTTCCCTCGCAAGGTGGCGATTCAGGTAAAGGCAGGATTTCACGCGTGCCATCAGCACTGAGTGAATTTAACTCAGAAAATCAGTATCTACCTTAGTTGGCCACAAGACGACTCGTACACCCCTTCGACTCTTGCTATCCGTGCAGGGACTGGTCCCAGTGACCTTCAGGATGTACGGGTCGCTACTTTGGAGAAACCGGATGGTTGGATAACGTTTGACGTTTCCTCAGAACCTGACGAAGATGGGAACTCATTGTAAATTGTTTTTGCGACGCTGCTTGGTCCTCGTTAACCCTCTTCTAGTAAACCTGTACACGCGTACGTGCTGCAAGTTATCGTTGTGCAGAATCACATGAGTGGAAAGGATACACACATACGAGGGCTGCGTGTCCTTGGTCCCCAGGAGTATGTACCTCAGACCTACTTGCTGAGTGTGACGCTGACACGAGATGCAGAGAAGATGCTACTGATGGCGATCCTTTCCCTTGGAAGTCACCGGACTTCAAGATGTACGAAAGATTGCGGTGAACAGCACACATCCAAATGTATCAAATGAATATTATGTACTCTATGGAAAGTAGGCCAGACTACCGTGCCCTAGCATAAAGGTCCGTACTTCTCTTGCCCTTCTGTGCGATCATTGCCTAACTCTCGACGCGGAAAATATGAAATCGATAACTGACATGCATTCGATACTACGAGAATAAAGATATGACACTGGTGAATGAAACTGCGTGGGGCGGGCTCCAAGAAACAAGAGGTTGAGAGGGTGAAGAGAACTATCATTGACGGTGGACGTCAAATACATTGGCCAATCTAGGGCAGATTTTGAGAGCACCCAAGGCTCGTTACTTACCGAGAACCATCAGAAGTTTCAGAGACCCAGATGCATATGTCCTGTCAATGTGCTCAATGATGGTTATTTATGCTGCGTTTGTGTCTAGATTTCTACCATCCCGCCAACATACACACGAAGAATTAGCCTATTTCAACTTTGCAAACATCTCTCTCGATTGCTCGAGAGTTATACATTCCGTCTCGTATGTTTTTTTCTGTGGTGATCAACAACAAATGTTAGCAACGTTCTGGATTTTGCGGTCAAAAGAGCAACGCCACCTTCTCGTCATTTGTCATTTGCACAACAGACGGCACGGTCTCAACGTAATCTGGCTGTGATATAATCTTCATGATCTTATCTAAATTGAGGCGCGCAAGCGTGAGTTTCTTGTCACACTTGGCTATCTCAGCATCAAGGTCAACAAGACCCTTATGAAAGAACGAGTTAGGGTCCATTCGCAACACAGGGCTACACACGTACCTTAACCAACACGTGCACTGTTGTGGTAGAGTTTATGACGGCTGACCCGCACCCCGCAGGAAGGGCTTTCATTTCCTCGATGACGTTCACAGCACTGCATCCCTTGATCAAAGTGATCATAGCTTGTGTCTGCGAGCGGAACAAATTGATCTCCTTGCCCGTCTGGGAATGAATAAAGACTGCTAACACGTCAGTACTAACCACGGTTAAGGTAAAAGAACTCACGTTGGATATTGGACTGCAGGTTGTAAGATGCAGCAAGTGACCTGGCTGCCCGCACGGCAGACAGCACTACATCAAAATCTTTCTCCTCCTCGGAACTGACGAAGTCAGGATCCTTTATCAATCGATTTAGTAAAGCAGACTTGAATACGGCAGGTGGTAACTCACATTTATGGGGTAAGACGCTATCATGATGGAAGGGGTGGGATCTATCGGACGCCTTGGTAGTCGCTGCCATAGCTCCTCGGTGACGAAGGGCATAAATGGATGAAGTAGACGCAGACCATAATCCAGGCAAGTATACAATGTTTGTTGGGCTGACCTGCGGGTCTGGAGGGGGACTGATGCATCGGTCAAAGGTTTCATCGCCTCCTGTGGACAAAATGAGATCGATACACATATTCAAATTTGAAGCAACCCCACAATGTAGACGTCGCAGAGCTCATATAACCAGAAATTGTATGCTGACGTAGTCGCAGCCATGAAATTGCGTTCTTGCAGCTGCGTGTTGATCTGCGTCGCAGCTATGTTGAGCTTGTGCAGGATCCAGCGTTCCACAAGACTTTCGTTTCCGGTTGGCTTCAGATGTAATGTAAGTTCAAGAACCCATCGCGCGAGTAGCATACCTTTGCAGATGTCTCCGGCAAAAAAACCGTCGTCAAGTTTGAGCATTGCAAACTTCGTGGCATTGAAGATCTTGTTGCAGAACTTGCGGTATCCTTCCACTCGTAGAATTTCCAAGTTGATATCCCTGCCTAAACGCAAACTCAGTTACGTATAATGCGCAACATAATGATTACATTACCGCCGCCTGAATATGCGCAGAGGGCGAAACGCAACCCATCCGTACCACATTCCGGAATGCCCTTTGGGAAATCCTTCTTCTGCCCAGCGATCGCCTTCAGAATCTCCTTCTCGTCGAGATTACCTTCATACAATTTCTGGTGGAGTTCCTCAAGTGACAGGCCGCGGATGACATCAATCGGGTCAATGACGTTACCGAGCGACTTGCTCATTTTGCGTCCATGAGCGTCGCGAATCATCGCGTGGCAGAGTACTTCAGAAAATGGCATCTGACCAGTAAGATAGATGCCCATGAGAACCATGCGTGCAACCCAAAAGAAAAGGATGTCCCAGCCTGTTTCAAGGACACTGGCAGGGTAAAATTGAGAAAAGTCGACAGTCTATTGGCGGACGATTAAAGTCACTTCTACTAGGTATGAAACACCATGCCTTTTCTGGCCATCCTAGGATTGAGAAGGGCCACAGTCCAGAGGAGAACCAAGTATCAAGGACATCTTCATCTTGCTCGAGTGTGAAATTCTTCCCGTTGGCAAGGACTTTCGCTCGTTCGGTTGCTTCTTCCACAGTCCGACCCACAACCCAGTTCTTTCCATCGTTGCTCTGCATTGAAGAGTAAGTGCGCAAGTATTGGCCTGATCGTTGAAATACGAACTTCGGTCTGTTCTCCTTCAATTCGAACGAAATAGGCTGGGCATCGGTGACCCCACCATAACTGCCTTGAGATACACCAATCCTGTATGTTTTCAAGCCAGCGATACCAGTCTGCTTCACTCTGCTTGGGGCCAATTGAAAGCTCCCCTGCCCTCGTACGCTGCAATGATCGTTGAAAGAAAGCCGAGTGAGATATGATGGAACTGACCTTGATTGCTTCTGCAGCAAGAGGTTGACAATTTACCCACCACTGTGGCTTCAGGACGGGCTCGATGATGTCGCCTGATTTACTGCAAGAACACCTCCCCTTCAGTCACCAATCGGCTTGAAATCGACACGGGCGCGTACCTGCAAATGGGGATCTGCATGGAATTATCCTTTGTCTCGACAAACAGGCCCAAGTCTGTGAGCTTCTTTATGACCTCGCGCCGAGCGTGGAAGCGTTTCATCCCCTGAATCATGCATGTCGTTTAGATCCAGGTATAGCTTTCGCACAGACGCACCTTGAATTGCTCTCCAGCATTTTCATTGAACGTTCCATCATCATTCAAAATGTTAATGAAGTCAAGCCCGTGACGGACACCAACCTCATAATCGTTCGGATCATGAGCTGGGGTGATCTTCACTGCACCAGTTCCAAACTCCTTATCAACCTTTTCGTCGACGATAATGGGAAGACGCCTGTTCAAGAAGGGATGTGCGGCAAACTTGCCGTGAAGGTGCTACAAACGTATCTCAGTCTTGATTGTGATTTTATCTACCATAAGTATTACCTTGTATCGATCATCATCCTGATGTACTGCAATAGCTGTATCACCCAGCATTGTTTCCGGGCGGGTCGTAGCGACGACAATCCGCTCATCTGTTGATGAAAATAAGTAAAACAGTGACACGAAGATCAACGAGAACATACCTGATCCTTCAATGTTATATGCAAATGAGGTGATGACGCCGAATTCGAATTTTTCCTTTACGTCGTAGCCTGGAACGTTAAGCAAGGTGCGGCCAGAGAGTTGTTTTGGTCCACCTATGCAACACAGCTTATGTCAGTCGCCAACGGATGAAAATTCTTCCACTTACCTCAAGGTTCGAGAGGGTAGTATTCAACTGGACACACCAGTTAACAAGTCGATTGGCACGGTAAATGATACCATCCTCGTGGAGCCGACAGAACGTCTCAGTAACAGCTGTTGATAACGACTGGTATAACAGCCGATTAGATATGTAAGACATGCATAAAAATTTTAACCCACAGGACTCATGGTGAAGGCGACACGGTCCCAGTCACAACTTCCTCCAAGTCGCCTTAACTGATTGGTGATGCGTGCTTGGTAGCTAACGCCATGTAAGAGAATGTTCCAATCAGAAGGCAACCACGTACTCATTTTTCCACTCCATCACCTTGCCCAAAAACACTTCTCGACCGAGGTCGTGTCGGGTCTTGCCTTCCGCCTTGTACAACCGTTTTTCAACAACGGATTGCGTCGATATTCCGGCGTGATCAAAACCTGGGACAAAGAGGGTAGTCTTTCCAAGCATCCGATTCCTATCGTCACCGTGAGCGTTACGATCATATAAAATACAGATTTGTATGTACCAGCGTATTAAGCAATCCTGAATGGCAATAGTCAGTGCGTGGCCGATATGCAGGCTTCCGGTGACGTTCGGAGGAGGCATCGGAATCACAAAGACGCCCTCTGGTTTGGTCTCGCCGTTATCTGTGGTCTGAGGCTTGAAGAAGCCTTGGGCCTCCCACCAATCATACCAAGCAGATTCGACTGCAATAGGGTTGTACCCACTTGCCATCGGTTGAGACATGTCTGTACAGCGTCAAGAAAAAATCGAAAGAGGGTGAAGAAATCGCACCTTTTTTCTCGCCCTTGGGAGTGGTGTTTACGAATGCAGGCTCCTGCTCCTTCTTCTCTTTGTCCGCCTTTGCTTTCTTTTCGCCAGCAGGAGTGTTAGTGGCTTGCTTGAGATGTTTTGCAGCTAACTTGGCCTCTTTCTCTAGCCTCTTGGCCTCCTTTTTCGCTATATACGACAGCCGATCAGGATGCCAAACCACTAGAGTAACAAGTATCTGCCCACCTGCACTTTTCGAAGGTCCGTCGGACTCTGGGGTGACCAGGCCAGGATCGTTCGGAGTCGTTGCCATTACTACAGGTCGAGCAGAATGTAATCGTCGTGGTGGATGAATAGAAAGACGTCTGACTTGACTGACTAGGTATCGATGCCTGGCTATAAACATCCACCTGCGATCAGATTGACTCGAACAAGCTATTCTAGATTGATAAGTTACGTAATAAGACACTGCAGTATTATTATAATATTGGCAGCACACATACTCGCGTGCACCATGATTCGAATCCTTGCAAGTGACTGACCAGTGATTTTATATGGCCTCCCGGTGCCCCGTTATGTTTCCACAACATCCAAAACATATAATCTCATGATGAACTTGGAGCGGCGTCCGCCCGCGTGCGAGGGCACAAACTTCAAGCCCACCGCTCTGCTGCGCCTGCTGGAGGCCCGATTACTATATTTTACTTTTGGAGCAGCTCTGCTCCATTTTGTTCCATCTCGCTCCAGCTCTTACAACATACTGCCGAGTTCCCCGTTCCATATCACTGCTCTCGCGCTATCGTACATGTGCTCATTGAACTGCATCATCAATGGATCATGGGGTATGGATATTTGCCACAAGGTCAACGTCATTCGCACACCCACAAAATATAAATTCCAGTATGTCCTGAAATTTTAGCACTCTCCAAGTCCGGAATCCGGATTAATTATTCTCTTACATGGGCTTTTCCCGCTGGCCAGTCACAGTCTGCTTTCTTTTCAGGTCCTTTCCCGCCTAACACCTCCCGGTTAACTTCTTCATATACATTGTGGGGTCAATGTTATCCACGCGAGCTCCCAGAACATTGCATTGGATTCTTCAAACTCCTCTGGGTGATTAACCTCAATTGTTTCCTGGGTAGTAGTCTAATATTTCATGCCTCAAGCGCCAGCGCTATCGAAGTTTTTTCAACAATTCAACCACAGGATCGTGCACCTTTGATACTAAATGCAACCTGCTAGGCATTGCATCCACTCATATTTAAATGTGAATTGATGAATGTTGATACCATTCGTTGCCTGCCAGTTTCAATTTCTGCTGCATCTTACATCATGTTACACATGACTTTTAACAATAGCTGATGCCTCACAACTGAGCTGTACTCAATCTCTATCATAATCATGACTCATTCAATGCAGCTCGAGTTTTCACGCTCAGCACCTGTGCGCGAGTCCTGATTTCCACTGCATGCAGCCAACATCTCGCACTCGAACTATCTTGGTTTCAATACAGCTCTTTGGCATCTGCAATGTACCATGCACACAGACTCAGATGGTATTTTTGCAAGACAAGATAGATGACAATATACTACATATTGATGTACAAAAGAAATCATAGTAGACACAAACTCACAGAATTTCCTTCGACAAGACAAGTTGTGCAGCAGCAATCACTTGTAGGGTATGCAGAGTAGCACGGAACTGAACATGATCTATGACATTGCAAAATCTGTAACAACTAGCTATATACTGCATTAACACACCCTACAAATTGGAACAAAGGAACAAGGGCAACCTCCCTCCATTGTTGGTATATTCTGGTCAGCCACATACTCCAAATTGGAGTATGTAGCATTGATGGTGGCTGCAACTCATGGAGTTCTGGAATTTGTGGGAGATAGTGGCAAAAGATTTGGGACTTCAGTTGGCAAGCGCCAGAGAGCCGATACAAGTCTCTTGTGCAAATTCATGGACTTGGCAATTGTTTCTGCCTTTTGGACAAGTTGCTGGCAAAGATTGTTGATATTGACCATGACTGTTTCCAGACCTGAGATCTCATGCCAAACTGCATTTATCTGTTGCTGATGTTCAGTGATGATGGCACGAATGTCCTTGTCTTTGAGCTTGATGGCAGAATAGTTCATATTGGGGAAACTGGATTGGGAGTATGGAGTTGTGAGGTCTGGCATCTACCAAGTAATCATCAATAAAATGACATCCGCTGATATGTCGCAGTAGACATACGGTCACTTGTGAACGTGCGAGCTGAAGCAAATGAACATTATTATATGCAACCGTCGCATATAAAACTGCCAGAGACTTCCAATGTCTTGCAATGCAGTAATGATGTCCGAGACCTGTAGGGCATTTGAGTTGGCTCCCATCCCGTCAAGGCTCGATTGTCTGTATGTTATTTGCTAACGTGAAGAACGAAGCTCGAGGATACTGAATCCGAATATAGGGTTCACACGAGTGAAATTGACGCGGTCGTGACACAGCATGTGACTCAAGTAAACAAAAGGGAATACCCATCTACTTTATTTCAATGATGTTCGAGGAATAAATGGCAACAGAGTCATGATTAAGAGGATATGAGAGATATCTATGTGTCCGGACCAAGAAGTCGTCATGCCTACCACCGGTCTCTGGCACCACCATAGTCGCCGTGACCACCACCACCACCACCCCCACCGTATCTTCCGCCTCCTCCTCCACCACGGCCGCGACCCTCCGCCGCCATAACGGCCTGAAATTCTAAGTCAGCACAACATGGAATATGGGGACATGATAAAGACTTACTGCGACCTCCCCCTCCTCCACTGTATGTGGCCATTTCCTCTAGCTGTGGTGGAACATTGGCCTTCGCCTCACGCAGGATGGATATCAACTCGCGAGCAGACTTCGAGTTATCGGTGGTGAAGTACGTGTATGAGGTACCTTTCATGCCGGCACGCTAAGCAGAGTTAGAACCAAAAACTAATGCGCCGAGTGAGAGCAACTTACCCCAGTACGACCAATACGATGGATATAATCTTCACAGTTGTTGGGGAAGTCATAGTTCTAGGGGGAAGTCAGCAGCTGATTAGCAGTAATGAACCACTGAAACACTCACAATCACATATCCGACATCCTTGACATCTGTGATGGCAGCAATGCAATGCAACCGCGTCACGTACAGAACAAGAGAACAACATATGAACAGACAACATGTAGCACATTGCACAATCAATAACATGACAACAACAAAGAGACACAAGCGCGTCCAACATAATAGGGAACAAAGATCGGACGACTTCATACAAACATCATTCATGGCACGTCACAAGATCGGGGGACGTATAGCATGAACAAAGGGCATCGCGGTCCAGGAAGACAGGTGCCAAGCGCGAAGCAGCGGACATATCGAGAGGAGATATAGACAGAAGTCCGTGACGACGGCTCCACATCCGGGACCATAGCACTTTGAATCCCTTTGGCCCTCACTGACGAGAGGACACGGGATGCTTTGGCGGATGGAACCTTGACGACTTGGAATCCTCTCGTGATCACGCGGTTCTGCTATGGCACGTCTCGCTCGAGAAGAGATTTATCCCTCGAGCCTGGCTGTAAGCACGGAGGAAGAGCAGTGCAAACATGACTCATCCCGTCTTGCTACACGCGTTAGTGAACACCAGAGTCACGAGCAAAATCAACCCAAATAGAGAGACGGGTCATTGCTACTTTAACCTGAGTGCTCGAGAAGCCCTCCCATTTGTAGGAGTCCCTAACGGAGCGCTTGCAAAAAATGGCACACGTACCTAAACCACGGGACGCAACGTCCGTGGCGATCAATATGGGTGAGCGACCCGCCTTGAATTCCCCGAGAACCCAGTCACGTTCCCGCCTGTGGAAGCGCTCAGCAGAGATCGGCGGAATAACAGATTTGAAACCTACTGTTCTTTGTCGCCATGGATAGCAAGAGCTGGCCAGCCGTCTTGACGAAGATATTTGGTGATGTCGTCCGCGACGCGTTTTGTCCCAACAAATATGAGTACCTTGGCATTCTCAGAGCTGATCTGATCAAGATGTTTGATCAGCTTGGCACGCTTCTCGAAGTCGCTGCAGACTTCGACAATCTGCTGGATGTTGTGGTTGGCAGTGAGTTCCATAGACCCAATGTTGACCTGAATCATGTCTTTCAAAAAGTCCTGCAAATAGTGAGCTTAATCCTGGAACCATAAAACACGACATTCAATGCTCACATTTGCGAGTTTCTGCACATCTTTCGGCCATGTAGCACTAAACATCAGCGTCTGGCGATCAGGGCGAATCTGAGACACAATCTTGCGTATCTGGGGCTCGAAACCCATGTCCAACATGCGATCGGCCTCATCCATGACTAAATACGTGACACGACGAAGATTGGTCTTTTGTGTCTCCAGCATATCGATGAGTCGTCCGGGAGTGGCGATTACAACCTCAACGCCACGTTGTAGGTCACGAATTTGAGGACCTTTGGGAGCGCCACCGTAAATGGCGGTGTTACGGATGCGAGAACTCGAACTATACACATGAGCGAAGGCCAACGTGGCGAGCTGACAAACATACCCAAACTTTGTGCACTCCTGCTGAATTTGTACAGCAAGCTCACGCGTGGGCGCAAGAACAAGTGCAATCGGACCGTCGCCCGGCGCAAGTAGAGGTTGACTAATTCCCAGTGAGTAGATGATGAGAAGATGAAATACACACGCACGCATTGATGTGGAGCATGGCAGGCAGAGCGAAAGAAATCGTTTTCCCACTCCCTGTTTGGGCGATCGCGACTACATCTCTGCCGTTCAGAGCCATAGGCCATGCTTGACACTGGATGGGAGTTGGGGCGGCAAAGCCTTGTGCACGGATTGACGCCAAGATATATTCAGGAAACCCTGCCTCATCAAAAGATGTCACAGGCCTGGGAACACCTCGTCCTTGAACCTTGGGGTAATCATCAGCGACTATTAGCTTTCCACACGTTCTCACGTACCTTTATTTCTTTGGTCTTCCGGAAATCTTCCACCTCCCTTTCAGTCATAGTTGAAACACGCTTGTCCTCGACGTAGAAATTCTTCTCAAAACGCTCGAGCTTTTGTGACGCCCAATCGATCGTTCTAAGACCACCACCTAAGCCTCCCATTTTGTCTTCATAGCCACCGCCACCACCCCATCCTCCACCTCCACCACCGTAGCCGCCGCCGCCGCCATAACCACCACCATAATTACCGTGACTCTGGACAAGGACATCAGTAAACGCATGTTTCCTTCAGCATGAAGTTTTACCATAATGTTGTCTAAGCGAGAACTAGAGAACTAGAAAACCAGGATGTTGCGGGGATCCGAAAGCGTGGTGGTTAAAGAGCAAGGAACAAAGAGCACACCGGAAAAAATGCGTTTGATTGAAGTAAATAAACCACAATATGCTTACGTGATGGTCTTCTCAGGTAGCTTACTATGTATCAAATTCTGACATAACTACACATGATCCCAGATATCGGGGCAATACATAATGCAACTGGTCTGTGCGGGGTATATGTAAAATGACGTGCATGAGGGTAATCATAGTCGAAGTTCGGACCTGATGCGACTTCGATGGGCATAAAGAATCAAGATATTGTGAGCAAGATATTCCGCATCCATCACATCACGATGCAGGGTTTGCGGCGTGACCGGCATGAAGCCTTCTTTGGGGGTGGTTCATCTGGGTAACGCATAAGCATCTGCTTGACGAGCTCTTGGAAGACATCGTTAATGTGCCAATCGCGCTTGGCTGACGTTTCGTAGAATGGTATCTTCCACAGCGCAACAAGGCATTGTATCGTGCTTCTTGCCACCTCTCGTTCATTGGCGAGGTCGAGCTTTGTCCCAACAACAACGATAGGAACATCCTGCGTACAATGGTAGTCGCTGTATTCGGCAGTAACCAATAGCACTTACGCTGTCCATTCCCTTCACTCGGTGTATCTGCTGTCGAAGATTGTCCAGCTCTCTTAGACTTGCTTCTTGTGTGAGGCTGCAGTGACTCGTCAGTAGGCCGGCAAATGAATCAAGTCATTTCTTATGATGCTTACCTGAAGACCAGTACGAATCCCTGGCCAGACTGTAGAAAACTTGTGTGAGTTCGATACCAGATATCCCAAAATCATCACTATTTACTTTGATGTAAAGCTCTTTCAAAGCAGTAAATTGTTCAGCACCAGCAGTATCTAGTACTTCTAGCTGCAAGGAAGCAGATGGTCAGAAAGAACTTTAGCGAAAGGGGTTAACAATAGCGGGAACACACGCGATCTCACCGAAGTCTTGACACCATCAACATCGAGGATGCGCCGATAAGCTTCTACAAATACGATGCAGTAAGCCCTTCACGTCAAATTGGAATGGACTATCGCTGATGATGCACCTTCGATTGTGGGGTCATAGTTCTCCAGGAAGACATCTTGAACGAATCGCACCGTCAACGCAGACTTTCCTACTCCTCCAGCTACGACATGTGAAACAATGCAGTAGTCATAACTGAATGAATGACATACCTCCTAGGACGACGACGTTGAAGTGCCTCATACTTTGAGAGGTGGGGATGAGGGAAGGAGCCAAAGGGTGCACGCACATTGCGCAAGTGATGCAACCTGTGCCTGTGTGTGGGAAGTAATCGAAAGCATGTACAACGCGTCTAAAATAGTTTCTCAGCGGCAGGGACTGAAATGCGAGAATCGGGAGAGTAAGAGAAGCGAGAGCGCGGCAGCTGAATGTGGTTAGAAACCATGAAGATTAATGAGATCATTAATATTGATGCACTTCGGTAGGCTAATGTATTCTTCGGAGCAAGGTCCATCAATCGCGTAGCACTCGTACCCTAAAATTTTAAACATATTCCTTTTGAGTGTGAAGTATGATGTGCAACGGAAGCAGAACGCACAAGTGCCAGCATCCGCGACGATCGGTCGATCTACTTTGGCTTACCATTAATTGGATGACTCGAAAGATGTACAGCCTAGTCCAGCAAAAGTGTTCCTCAAAGGTCGTTATATTGCATTATAGAATACAATGGAAATGTCGAAATGAAGGAGTGACATATGCGAGGCAAGAGTACTTGTGCAAGAGGGATGAGTGGAGAAAGGGGGTAAGAGAGTGCAGTTGGACGCGGCAAGAAATAGATAGCGCGATAAGAATTATAGACATGAAATATAGGCTGAAAGGGAGGTCCGCTCATCCAAAAGATGAATTCATGTCGGCCAGCCACCTGCAATCCTAGCAGCACCAAAACCAACACGCCCCATAATATTCCATACAGCAGAAGTGCCATCATAACCGAAGCCTTCGCCGGGTCCTTGCATGCTATTGAAGCTCGACCAGGCAGCGCGGTCGTATACTGTTGGGCCACCAACGGGCGAATACTGCGCTCCGATAGCTGGCAGACGCGAAGTCATGCAGAGGAATACGAGCGCCATAGCCCCAGCGCTGATGAGTGCCTGCCGAGCTGCCCCAGCAAGCCAAGCGTCGCCCTCTTCGCCCCCTTCGTTTCCGCCTTTGCCGATGACATAGGTATTGTAGATTTTGTAGAAACGGTTCTGGCGACGCGGCTGACGCTTAGTCGTCGAGCAGGCGATCAGCTCATCTATTATCTCGCATTCCACGCCGAGTTCCACCTTCAGCGCTTTCCACTCCTCGACGGCCTCTTCTGAGATTCCTCCAGGAATACCACATATTGGGATGGTGATGCCTTTGTGCCGGTCCATTAGGGCATCATTGACAACATTGGTTTGCTCGAGCTCGGTCACAAAGTTGTAAGAAGGAGGCGCGTCGTTCAGGTGAGGAGATTCCAGGTGCCCCTTGGGCGTGGGAGGGAGGACAGTCGACGATGAAGACGCGAGTGCCTCGTCGTCTTCCGGGGTGACCTGTGGTGAGGCAGACCGAGGTGACTCTGGCTCATCTGTTTGGATTTCGATGCTTGATGTGATTCGTGGCATATCTGGATCAGTCTGGACCGCAAAAATGCCACGGGAAACTTCTTCCGTTTGAATAGAGGACGAGGAAGTAAGAATCTTTGGTTCTGGATCTGTTTGCATTGCACACGCTGATGTATGCTCTGCAGCGTAGTGTTGCGTGAATGCATCGCTGTATTCCTTGGTTTCTGAGAAAGTGATGGTCTCGGCTTTGTTAGTGCGGCCAACTTTCTGTGGGGGTGTCAGACGTGAGGCGCAAATGTGAAAACTACTTACCCTCTTCTTCCGGGTGATGATGGTTTGAATGACGTCCTCCTCCTCCTCCGTATCCTCATCCATATCTAGCTCTAATTCACTACTATCACCCTCTTCTTCAACCCCATCATCCCCGTCATCCCAGCTTTCACCCATCTTTCCCATGAGCTCAGCGCCCAGACTCTTGCTCATAGTATTCGCCGCACTAGAGTGCCCGCTTCCCGCGGCAGCATTTGTCGCAGCATTGCGCATCTCATCCATATCAAACCGCATGCGGTCGATAGTCTCCTTGAGCATGAGGTTCTCCTGCTTCTGTTCATCGAGCTGGGCGTGGGCTTGTTGCGCAATGGCTAGTTCCTCTTCAAGATGTGCGAGGCGATCTTCGTAGGATGACGCTTCCTTAGTCCACTTTACGGCTTCGAGTGACTGGAGCGCCGCAGCATCTTGGTAATCTTTGATTTCTTGGTCTCGACGGCGGAGCTGGTTGCGGTAGCGTTCAGATTCCGCTACAATGACGTGAGCGAAAATTTTCAAAATCCTGAAGTGATCCTACCGCATTGCTCTTGGTATTGCTTCTGTAAGCTTTGGTAAGACGAACGCGCGTTCTCCAAACTTTTCTCCAACTTTGCGATTTCGGACTCCAGCGCGGCAATTTGGGTTGAGTTGGTTCGCTAAATAGCATGCGTCAGACACTGTCCACGAAGTTCGCGCATCACGTACCTCCTTCGTTCGGAGCTCTTTCTCCTCCCGCTTGGTCGAGGTCAGTTCGCTCTTGAGTTCTTCCAAGCGCCCCTGCATCTCATCCAAGTCCATGTCGTGCTCATTTAGCCTGTTTTCAAGTGTCCTCTCAGCCTCTATCAGCTTCCGCCCAAGCTCTGCATTGGCCTTCTGCAATGCGTCCAGCCGGTCCATGGGCTCAAGGGACACAGTCGAAGACGTTGCTGAACGTTCCATAACCAAGCCTAAAGATGACTCATTCTCGCCATCAGAGTCCGAGTCAGATGCTGAGCGTGGCATGGGCAACGAGGAAATTTGGCGCGCAAAGTTGTCGCCTTTCTGTGGGTAATCAAAGGACGAGTCCATGTCAGGTGAATGCTCTCCCGACGAGAGATGATCCCGATCCGGAGACGAGTAGTGAATCCCAACGCTAGTGAAGGGCTGCGACTGGCTACGGGAGTGCGGCCGCGCGAAAGGCGACGAACCGACCGAGTTAGGGGAGAAGAGGCCTATGGATATGCTCGAGGGACTTGTTGGATTTGACGGCGTGCGCGTTCGACCGAACACACTGGGACTGGAGGAGAAAGACGACTAATTGCAGTTAAGTTTAACAGGTGTATATATGTAGAAGGAATTGCGCACTTCCGAGTCACTAAGAGCGCTCTGAGATCCACCATCAATACTTTTGCGTCTGCTGGCAGGCGCGGGACGCTTCGACCAACTTGAAGGGGGCTGTGCATCTAATGGAGTTGTTCGCTGTCGTCGCGACGTGTCAAAGGCAGAGCTAGTCGACGTGTTGGGCGTCCTGGGTGGCACAGACGGTGGTCGGCTGGGGACGCGTGAAGTTCCTACTGAGCCCCTGCTAGATGATCGCGAGTGGTTGGTACTGCGAGAAAAAGGATTGCGCCCGCGATCGTCGGGTAGCGTTACATCCTCTTCCAATGGCGAGTTGTTTGGGCTGTCTCGTGGACTGTGTCTCGTCCTCTCTGCAACGAACTGGAGCAAGATTTGAGGTGTAACTTCAATTCCAGGACTGCTTGCGAGGATTTTCTTGAGCGCGCCCATCTCGCGATCGTCGAGCAAGTCGACGCCATTATACGAGTCCGAGAACGCACTGAGTACATCTGGGAGTGCGTCTGCGGGTATCGCTGGTTCTCCTGATTGGATTTCACGCGAATCTGGGTGTCTGTTAAATATGTCGTAGAGTTCTTGTTCGATGTCTGTAACTGATTGTCTGTTGCGACCGAAGTTCGACTGGAAGCAGGTAAATTTTAGGTCAGAGTTGGACTTCTTCACGCAGAAGACACGTACCATGACGAGCTGATGATAAGAAAAGGGAAATGTTGGGTTGTACGATGCACTTACTTTCCACTACTTCAATGAAATTGCTCAAGCATGCTTTGGCTGCCACAGTAACTTTGATCGTCCACAACGCTTGCCAAATTCGGTCGTCAATAAATGAACAACACGTGACAATCATAAGCACAAAGAGTGGATGAGTGGCTCAGTCTTGAAGCACTCATCCCCATCATTGTATCCAAGGGTTACTACATGGCTTTGATAGAATGCGAACAGCTACGTGTTTCGTATGTTGCAGTCAATGCAACCTATCTACGCTTGTCCTCTCTCCTTCAACAACACAGCTCTCAAGCGCCTCAGCGCTTCATTCACTTGTTCCTCCGTACACAAAGAGAATGAGGCCCTCACAAATGCCGTCTTACGTCCGTTAGGAAGGAAGACCGTACCAGGGAGCGCGAGCACACCGCCCTCATATGCCTTGGTTCGTATGAGGTCTTCTGAATCACCCTCATCTACACCGGGCGCCTGATCCGGCGAGAGAAGGAGCTTGAACCTATTGTAACATCATCTTTGTTAATATACCTCGATCGACATCGAACAGATGCACAGACCAGAAGAACATGCCCGCTTCAGGGGTGGACCATTCCGCAAGCCCACCGAGGTGCGCATTCAGAGCAGATTCGAACACATCACGTTTCTCGCGGTAGAAATTGGCAACGGCCCGCGTATGGGCGAAGAAATTGTTGTAGCCCCATTCCTCAACCAATGCGAGGGTGATGGCCTGAATGAGTGACGAGGCTTGCAGGTTAGCCATTCCGGTCTGATCGAATGTAAGATACACAGCACATGCGAATTTGTTTTTTGTACGTACATGCAAGTCCATGGCATCAATAATAGGCTTCGGGCCCGACGCAAAGCCCATGCGCATGCCTGCGGAGAGAATCTTGGAGAAGCTGTCGAACCGGAGAACTCGGCCGACCTCAGGCTCGTCAAGTTCCAGCTGGAAGTACGAAAGCGGCCTAGCGGCTTTTCCAAAGTATAGGTAGAAGTACGGATCGTCTGTAGATACACGGACAGTTCAATCTAGTCCGCAAAAAAAAAAGATGTGACCCACCTTCGAGAATCAAGAAATTGTGTTCGCGTGCAAGTTGCAATACTTCTTTGCGACGCTCAAGAGTCGCTGTCATACCGGTAGGATTGCAGCCGTACTGCAATATGGTTATTTTGGTCCACAGATTGAACAAATAGGTTTAGCTTACGGGCACCGTGTATAAGACCTTCGGCTTCGGCTTTCCGACAGGCCAGTTCTCCAAAATATCGCGTAACACATGAGAACACACCCCATTCGCATCTGTTTCCACCTCTAAAAAAAGTACTGAGCACGAGAAAATTAACACCAGCACACGACCAACCGATCTGCTCGCAGTGTAGACCTGAAAACATTGGGATGACACCACTGAAAAGATGGCAGTCAGCAAAGAATTGGGTTTTCTTCAGAGTATTTTTAACTCACGCATACACTGGGGACTCCACGAGCACGGAATCTCCGGGGTTCACTAAAGAGTTGACCGCCTGCGGAAACATGAGAACCATCATTCATTTTTAGAGAGCTCTTAACCTTATAAATCAGGTCCTGCGAACCACTGCCAATGGATAAACTCCATCCCTCGCCTGAGTTGCGGCCATGAGAGAGCGCTTGCAATCCCATAAACCACTTCAAGAGACGAGGAAGACCGCCAGTGGCGCCGTATTGTAGGCCAGCCGAAAGATCCTTTCCAGATAGCGAGATTGATTGTTCCTGCGATGGGTCCGTAGTATCGGCAATGCTGAAAGATAGTGATTTGAAGGGAAACATGGCATCGTTGGGCTTCCCCGCTAGGAGTGATATCACGCCTGGCTTGTTTTCTAATGGGAACAGCCCACGAACTGAAGTGGCACCATTAAAGCGTTACTGACAATGCCTCATAAGATATCAGTAGAAACGTACTAGGGCTGGGTTTCCGTTCTTTGGCAGCGTCGGACAAAAATTCTGCGTAGAAGGCTGCTGGAAGGGACTTGACAACCTTCTGAACAGCATGTCCGTTAGCTTCAACGGGAGTGCTGATGCCTGAAGTGGAGACAAGGATTCCATCGGAGTGTGTGGCCATGAAGTGTTGATTGACGTCTAATCGTTTTGCAGGGAGATATAGCTCGTGTCACAGTGAGGGTGAACATAATGGTGCACACATGCCCACCTTTTTATAATCAAGCCAGGAGTGAACTTTTGCTTGAACTCGGACGAATATATGATGATGAACACCGGATTGCAGTGCGTTCTGATGTGCAGCAACGTACTGCCAGCATCTGCCAGCAAGGCACCGCTCGAGTCATCCCGCGATATTACTCGCTGCTGCTTATCAGATTCATTACGAGTTACATACACTAGTGTGTCGATACGTCAAGGGTAGCCGAGTTATCAGAGCTTCAGGACAGATGCATGGGCACAAGCAAGACCCGATACTTAAGAGCGTCAATCAGTCCGATATTTTTAGACGTGATGGGGCACAGCTTATTACGTGTAAGAACACAATGTGTCTTCCTGCCGCAAGTAACGTCTAGCAAGCTACCTAAATCTATGTTGCCTCTTGGAAGGGAAGCAAAAAGAGGATAAAATCACAGATGCAGTGGAAATACATAGGTCTAGAAGAAAAATTGGATGTGAGTTTAAGTCAGGAATGAGTGGAAACTGCAGGCGGCCGTCCACCGGTATGGTGCAGAGGGAAGATGAGGAGTCGTCTAGAACAGTCCGAGAGATATCATAATGTGTTGAAAGTGCTGTACATACAAAAAGTGCCTGCCTCAACCTCATTGAGAGTGAGCGTCATCTGAGAAGTCAGAAAGAGGTACAGGGGAGGCAGCGGTGACGGAAACAGATGGACGTCGCCGCTTGACTTCAATAGGAACTGTCTCCTCGTCGCTTTCATCCTCGTCTACCTCCTCGTACATTAGGCTGGTGCTAGCCTGTAGAGCCTCCGACTCCGCCTGGCGATCCCTGTGAGTATCGCGGAAGAAACTGGAGTCGTCGTCGAGGTCGTCGTAGTCATCATCACTCGTCGCGCTGGGCTCCGATTCGTATGCGACATGCTGCAAGGGACTGGGGCTTTGAGTAGCAGACCGAATAGGCCGGCTGTGCCCAGAGTCGTGCAAGGACTGATCAGGAACGGCTGAAGTCAAGGGAGCGACGTAGATGCGTTCAGGTTGTGGGTGTCGTAACACGACGGGAGAGTGACAGATTGATTGGTTGAGGCCTAAAGGCAAGTTTGACGAAATGAGGCTGCTCGGGTCATTGCACACGCCACCAGCGCCCAAGAACATCGCATCATCTGGAAGGGGAGTGTTGGCATTGTCTCTACTACGGCTGGTGGAGCGGCCTTGAGAGTATGATGCGCAAGGTTGACTTTGATCGAGTGGAAGAAGGGTACCGGACTCTCTCCGTCGTGAAGGAGGGCGACTGACATTGGAATCATGTACCTTGCTCTTCCACCTCTCGATTGACACTTCTCTCCTTCCCATGTTTGGCGTTGAGTCGTTACGCACAATGACAGAGCGTGCAACACCACGACGCTTCCCCTCCTCATTGACTTCCGAACCCGACATTCGCGCACTAGCGCTTTTGTGCCGTTCTACCGCAATGGTGGGCGAGGAACACACGCCAAAGTCGTCTTCACCATCACGTGATGATGTGGAACGCAAAGGACGAACGCCCTTGAATAATGAGGATATGCGACGTGTGAGGCGCTTTGGCCAGCCCCAACTGAAGCGGACGGTGGTCATCGCAGTGCGGGTGTCAGACTCCGTGACCATCACCATGTCAGTCCTGGAGGGTGAGGTCTGGCGAAGCCATTCTTGGTGATGTGGAATATCCCGCAGGAACCAAACGTACCGCTACATGTAAAATGGGAGATATGGGGGCAAATACACGCAGAATGAAGATAGACGAACCTTTGCTTGATCAAGAGTCATGCGCTTATTGGGATCTTTTTCAAGTAGCTTGTCGAGAAGATTCACGACAACGAGTCCCTCAGACTTTTTATCCTTGGGTTTCCGCCCACCAGTTTGAATGCGATCGTGACCCATAGTGTCTTCTGGCTCCCAGTCATTTTTGCATATGATATTATAGAGCATGTATTCGCTCGAATCTGGGGCTCTGAATGGGATTTTTCCAAAAAGAAGGCAGTACAGGGTGACACCAAGTGCCCATACATCAATGGCCTTCGTAATCTGCAGCCGCTGGGATGTGTTCGGGCGGACAGTGGAAGAGGAGCCTACATGTGGGGCGGACCTCAAGGACGGTAGTGTGGTCGAGGTGGCAGAAGCGGATATGGATGGCGAAGGATCGCCATTGTACTCAGCGATGACTTCAGGGGCGAGAAACGGTGGGGTTCCGGCACGCTTGGAAAGGTCCGAATCATCCAGCAAAATGGGGTCGTTAGCGTCATCTAGGGCATTTCCACGCCCTGCAGCCGCGAGGCGCTGCGCATATGAGAAATGTGAGACCCCAAAGTCACTGATCTTGACCATTTGGCGATCCGCAGTCCAGAGAAGATTAGCGGGCTTTATGTCACGGTGAATAATTCCCTGGTAATGGACTGCGTTTTGGGAAGGCAGTATCCGGATTAGCCTGTGGTGATGAGCATGTCATTCAGCTTACGATATTCGAGACCGAGGATAACATCACGGCATATTCGTCGACACTGGTCCACCTGCAGCACAGGCTCATTCTGTTCGTTGCGCCACTTGATTTCTCCCCCACTTAGATATTCCATGACTAGAAGTGAGGTTGTGAGTACGTGGCTTCCCGACACATGTGAACCTTCCTATCATACTGCCCCCTAGACTGCAGCCACAAGGTCATGATTTCTCAGCCGAGATGCTCACCCATGGCCCGTAGTCAGGAAGTAGATAGGCGGCACGATTTTCCGATTCCACGGAAAACAGCAAGACTGGATGCTCACCCATGTATATTCTGTCATTCAGTTTGTCGTCGATAACCTCCAACAAGCGAACGACATGCCCATGACGACATTTTTTCATTATTGCGATCTCTTTCCGTATTTTATGCTCAAGGCTCCCGAGTTTTTCTGTAAGTGGTGTATGAGACGACGCAGGGAGGTTTCGCCTGCGGAGCATGTTCATCTTCTCGGCGCGTGGGTTATTACGTTTGACAGCCTTTATGGCCTGATTAACGCCATGTTAACAAGATCGCGTCAAATAAATGGGCAAAGAATGTCAACTGACCAGCTCGCGACGATTATCCGACAAGTCCCAACACACCCATACTTCGCCATGCTGACCCTTTCCGACTCGGTGGCCGCGCAGGTATTGGTTCACGATAGGTCTGCGGTCATCATTATACCTGTAGCGTAGCTCAGCTGTCATCCGAACGCTGCCTGGCGGATCGAATGGGAGGCCTGAGGGGTCGTCTGCAGCATGCGCACTGCTTGCTGAGTCTATGTCGGAAGACATCTTGTTTGAGGACTCATGAAGTCCTTTGCAAAGCAATAAACTGCGAATCGATGAAAGGGCAATGTTTGTTGAATAGACTGGAAGACTCTGGAAGACGAGGAAAGGGAAAGGAGATCAAACAGCGACGCTTCGAAGAAACTGCAATCTAAAGCAGCGTATAACGACCAATTTGGGATGCGGCTGACCCCGGACACTCCGTAATGCAACAGCCTTCCTAGATTACAGATTTCACGGACTACGTCTATCACAAATTTGGATGGTGAACGTTGAATCATATTAATGCAGCCCTCCGCAGCCCTGCCATCAAGGTACGCCCTCGATGTAGCGTCCTTTTGCCGACCGCTTATCGCATCTTCAACGAGGGCAAGCACATTTGTCCTCCTCTTTGACGTCTTTCAAACCTGTACAAGACAATTATGTCAGTACAGGGTGTCACGGGTAGCAGAAGTTTTAAATTGGACCCTCCTGCACTCCCAAGGGAACCCTCGAAGTTCAGGCAGAGATGCAAGGAAGCCGTCATGGGGTGTCTTCGAAAGGGACCACATCAACGATAACGTGGAAATG
>JABBWA010000504.1:0-29309 GCA_016628065.1 Suillus lakei
TGTCGAACATCTCGATCCTATCCTGAACGCTGTGCTGAACAGGGAAATTCGGAGAACGGGTGGTCGTGTCCTCATCCGCCTTGGCAGCCAGGACATCGACTTCTCTCCTTCGTTTACCATGTTTTTGTCCACTCGCGACCCCTCCGTCGAGTTCTCTCCAGATATCTGCAGCAGGGTAACATTTGTCAACTTCACCATGACGAGGAGTAGTCTTCAGAGTCAGTCGCTAGACCAAGTTCTCAAAGTCGAACGTCCGGACACTGAACGCAAGAGAACTGATCTGATGAAGGCTCAAGGAGAGTTCCGACTTCGCCTTCGCACACTCGAAAAGTTGCTGCTGCAAGCTCTCAACGAATCAACGGGCAATATTCTTGACGACGACATAAGTCATCAGCACCTTGGAAACCCTCAAACGAGAGGCTGCGGACATTACGCACAAGGTTGAAGAGACGGATATCGTCATGAAGGAGGTCGAGCAAGTGACTGCGGAGTATCTGCATCTAGCACAGGCATGCAGTTCCGTCTTTTTCATTCTCGAGCAACTCAACCTGGTCAACCACTTCTATTCAATTCTCGCTCCGATTCTTCTTGGACATCTTCGATACGTTCTGCACCACAATCCTAATCTCAAAACGTATCCGACCATCATCGCCGACGCGAGATCCTCCTCAATGACTTGTTCTTAATCGTCTACAAGCGGACTTCTAGGGCTCTTCTCCATCGTGATCACGTGATGCTCGCCGTTCTTCTGGCTCAGGTCAAGCTCCGAGGAATGGAAGAGATCAGCGATGGACTAGAGTTCCTATTGGAGAGCGGACAAGGCGTCGCAGTTTCTACAGCTCCCTCAACAGAGCACCCTACCCCCTCGATACTGACGGCAGATCAGATGATGCACTTGGAGAGCTATGCGAAACAATCCCTATTCAAGCCAGTTCTCAGCAATATATTGGAACACCCAGATGATTGGATTCCTTTCCTGCAATCGAGTAATCCTGAATCTATCGTTCCAACGCCATGGGAGCCCAATACACGTCAGTGACCACTCATTTCCATTGTGTGCGACCACTGATCAGATTGCAGCCGCCGTCGAAGCACTGCGTTCAATGCTGATTGTCAAGTGTCTCCGCCCCGACAGACTGCTACAGTCCACGGCCCTATTCGTCCGAAATGTGTTCCAGAGCGACCTCTCATCCGATTTGGACCTGGGCGTCATGGTTGCGAATGAGGTGCCGGCGGCGACTCCCTTAGCCCTTGTATCAGTTACAGGTTATGATGCCAGTTACCGCGTAGAGAACCTCATACAATCTACTGGCTCACGTTCTTCCTCCGTGGCCATGGGTTCTCAAGAAGGATTCACGTTGGCAGACCAAGCAATCGCAGCAGCATCCCGTCAAGGGACATGGGTGCTTCTGAAGAACGTGCATCTCGCTCCTACGTGGCTAGGACAGCTGGAGAAGAAGCTCCAGACGTTGAATCCTCATCGAAACTTCCGTCTTTTCCTGACCTTAGAAGCGAATCCTTCCATTCCTGTAAACATCTTACGCCAGTCACGCATCATCATGAATGAGCCTCTGCCAGGAATCAAAGCGAACCTCTTGGACTCACTTGGATCCATAACACCACAGCGGCTGGCGCAAGGTCCATCAGAGAAGATACGTCTGTACTTCCTATTGGCATGGTTCCATGCTGTCGTCCAAGAGCGTCTCCGCTATGTCCCATTAGGCTGGAGCAAGACTTACGACTTTAACGACTCTGATATGGCCTCGGCTTTCGGAACTATCGACACCTGGCTCAACGCAGTTGCCAAAGGACGAGCAAACGTAGACCCGGCGACCATTCCTTGGGATGCCCTTAGAACGCTGATAAAGCAGTCCGTGTATGGAGGAAGAGTTGACAGTGACTTTGATCAGCGCATCTTGGACGCCTTTGTCGACAAGCTCTTTACGCCTGCTGCGTACAATGTCGACTTCGACCTTGTTCCAACCATCGGTGGAGACCATGCACTTGAAGCTCCCGATGGCACCAAACTAGAGCATTTCTTGTCCTGGGTGCAACGCCTGCCTGATCGCGAACCACCTGCATGGCTAAGCCTTCCTCCAACTGCAGAGCGTGTTATCGCCGTAGCACAAGGTACGCAAGATGTATCTGTGTTGTTACCTGTCTAATTGCTTCGTTTTAGGTAATGAACTGCTTGGTAAATTGCGCAAGATGCGGACTCTGGCAGATGATGACGAGCTCGGGAGTGCCGCTGGTCCCTCAAAAAGTCAGACCTCGCAGCAACCTGCATGGATGCGCAACCTTCACGAGCGGTGCCGTGAATGGCTCACCCAGCTGCCTTCGGTGAGTTTCTTGGTGGAGTTGCTGTTCACACGTCACTCATGGTCCTGTTTTAGACATTGAACACCCTGCCAAAGCAATCCAATGACATCCTGATCCCCTTTACCGTTTGTTCTTCCGGGAGGCCTCGATTGGACGCAAACTTCTCGACCAGGTTTGCAAGGACCTGGCAGACGTGGTGAAAGTGTGTGATGGGGAACTGAAACAGACAAATCACCTGCGAACCTTGATGAGCTCCCTGACAAAAGGTTCTTTGTCGCTGCATTTTACGGCTGCATCGAATACTGACGCATATTAGGAACTATTCCTTCTCACTGGAGGAGATACAAGGTACCAAAGGCCATGTCCGTGTCAGAGTGGATTCCAGATCTGGCTCGTCGGTTGTCTCAGCTCGATGGCATAACGAGCGTGCAACAAAATCTTTCAAACGTGGAGGTGTGGCTTGGTGGACTGTTCTTCCCGGAAGCATACATCACAGCGACTCGTCAAGCTGTGGCGCATCGGAAACGGTGGAGTCTTGAGACGCTTCACCTGCGCCTCGATATCGGCCAGATGAACGACCCTGGTGCATTCATTGTTGATGGTATGTTGTTTCTTTCCCTCTCTTTCCGTCAAACTTAAATAGCATGTATAGGTCTTGTTCTGGAGGGCGCTGCTTGGGACGCTGAGAATGAAAAGTTGGTCCTCAATGACGGGCAGGCTGTTCGACTCAATGCCTCTCAAATCCGCTGGGTGCAAGACGACTCCAGCAACGACGAACAGCCTGCAGATCTGGTCACGCTACCGGTTTACCTCAATAATGACCGCAGTGATGTGATGTTTACCGTGGATCTGCCATTCGATGGACATTCGGCATCGCTGGTTGCAATGAGAGCCGTTTGTCTGACCGCGAGGGGTTGAGTGCCTGAGCAATGACCTAGATCTTACATTTAGCATGCATAATTAACCATACCCATATCATGATACCATCCCTCCGTTCACAATTCCGTATTTTATGACAATCATGGAATAACATATGATGATCTGTTAGTTTCTCTTGCAATGTATGCTGTGTCTCCAATATTCAGCGCATGCTCGCCTATAATTAGAGACTTGGAATCTCTTAGAGTACTTCTGGATGAGCAGGCCTTTCCTTCCGCCCTGCTTAGTAGCACGAGATTAACACGTGGTCACGAAACTTTGATGGAAACGTCGATTTTGAAGCTTGACTCTCAAGCTAGCGCTCATTGGTGGCGCCGAGCCAACTGGAGGGCCCCAGACTCTGCTCCGAGTCAGGCCTCCTGTCCATTCCCAATATTAATGTTACTATATCTCTGTCCATTTCATCAGTTCCTGTTCTGACCTCTGTATTCTCCCAGTCGCGCGGCATCCATCGCCCGGGCCGTTCCTCTGCACCCCGCCGCCTCAGTGCCCTCGCTCCAACTGTCCTCGGCCGCCTTTCTTCTCTCTTCCGCCGCTCTCAAACCATCGCCAGTGAAGCAACCAAACTCCAGGGACGCCAAACGCGATCTATATTTTTTCGTCGCGCTCCTCGTGCCGTCGACATTCCTGCAGTGCAGGGCAAACAGGTATGTCTTCTTCGAGTGCCTTTCCAATCGCTATGGTTAAATGATTTCTGTACAGCCACTATGATATATCGCACACTCAGCCTGCCGCTGCCATCACCTCGACATCCACGCTGGATGCAGTGGTCGCGCAGCCATGGTCCCTTCTATTGTGGGCTCGTCTCGTCCTTTTTCTTTGTTGTGTATCTCCCCCGCACGCCAATGGTCATTAATACTGCTGTATGTGGACACTTATTTTAATGTAAATTCTGTTAGCTCGTTGTCAATATCTGTCGGACACCCCAGTGGAAATCTAAATCGTAGGCGAACGCGATCATATATATTACTTTAGACAAGCAATGAGTTGCGGTTGGGAGATGGCCTGCAGTTGTCTCGGACTCACTTATTGAATTCATACTCGGTGTGCTGTGTACTAGTAGTGCCTTCATCGATGTAGAAATGGCGAATCGGTACCGTAATAATACATTGAGACAAGCCCGTCTTGTTGCTTTATTAGAAGGATCGATTATCTTCCTTCGTCTATAAAAGTCTGGCTAGGGGAGACGTGATAGTGGAACTTTGATGGAAACGTCGATGTTGGCGTTGAACTTGGCAGCTCGTGCTCTCAAGTTCAACGGCGGCATCGAGTTAACTGGAGAGCTTTAGTAGACCTGGCACATGACCTTCCAGCGACCACATGTACATGGGAATCCAAAACCAGCGTCACGGCTTTTTCAGCCCGATCCGTGAACTTCTTATCTGCTGCATGTTTCTCTTGATGGAATTAATATAACACGGCCTGCTGTGCATATAGGGGAAACGGTAAGCTGGGACCACGGCGCACTTAAAATGTGAAGTGATCAACTGACACAGCATTCTGAATCAAACACCCACTGTTTCACCTTGTGCCTCTCTGTGGCGATTAGAGCACTGAGGTGGTGTCCACAGTGCTTCTCGTGAGTGATACTCTAAGCGCTTCTGCAAGGTAAAGCTGATCTGCAGTTAATATCAAGTAAAAAGGAACGATTACATATCTTCATTCGGCTATGGTCTCTATAATACGCGACGTCCCGCCAAAGCAGACGGCAGCGGTCATGCCTCTCCTAATGCTGCGAGGCCATACTGGTCAGGTACGGGGTGTTGTACACCTGCCTAACGGACGACGCATCGTCACATGTTCGGATGATGGCTCACTCCGACTATGGGACCTGGAGAGTGGTACACAAATAGGAGACTTAGAGTGTTGGATGCTGAGAGTGGAGAAACTCTTCTGGGTCCAATCAAGACCGAGCACTCGTCGGGTCAAGTGAGCTACTCGCCCGACAATACGAAAATTGCGACAGGGGGAGCAGGCGATGGAGCAAGAATCTGGGATGCCAATACAGGCGAGCTGCTTTTCAAAGAGTATGACGCTGCAGACACCACATACGTCCGCTGGGGGACACCTTTCATCCGGGGCTTGGTATGGACGTCCGATGGAAGGAAACTAATTGTCGCCTCGTTTTTATCGGTGCTGATATGGACCGCTGCTTTGAAACCTACTGCTGTTCTGCATAATCACGGCGGAATTGTCCAGGGCATCTCCTTGTCTCAAAACGATCGCATCCTTGCGATTGCATCGGATGATTTTACAGCGCGCGTGTGGAATCTTGATACCAACCTCCAAATTGGCCTACCTCTCCTGCACGAAGGTCGAGTAAACTGCGTAGCCCTTTCTGGTGATGGAAAGGTGCTAGTCACTGGTGGCCATGACGGGACTGTGTACGTGTGGGATATGTATGCCATCCTAAAAGAAGCTGACCTTGACTCAGGTCTCCTGTCCATTCCCAGTGTTAGTGTATATCTCTGTGCATTTCATCAGTTCCTGTTCTGAATAATTCCTCAGTCGCGCAGTACCGAACTCCAGAAACAATCGCAAGGCCAAGCGCAGGCGTCGTCATCGCACATTCAGCCTGCCGTTATTACTACCTCGAGATCCAAGTCACCTCCCGCTACTACCACGCCGGATGCAGCGGTCGCACAGATATGAGACCTTCCATTATGGGCTCGTCCCGTTCTTTTTCTCTGGTCAGAAGCAGGGTTCCTCTTGCTGGAATTTCGTTAGTTGAATCGCTCGTCGCTAATCTAGGTTTAGAGTACATGTGTATCATAACATAGCTTCCTGCGCATATAGGAGAAACGGTGACCTGTATGACTGTCGTGATGTGGGACAACGACACAAGTTCATGACCTGCGAGTGATCGTAAACAGCATAGTCATCCTGGCCACGGACGCGGGGCACTGGCACCGAAAACCCGAGAAGTGGTGGGGAGGTCTAAGTCGAAATAAGACCAGGGCAGGATTCGGAATACCGCACGCGACTGCTGTACAGCCTGCCAACCACCTGCAAATATGCTGAAGAGTAGAAGACATCAAGTACAAAAGTCGACAGGCTGGAAGAAAGTTTCGACGCGGGGGAAATTGCGGCGCTGCTTCCATCAAGGTAGTAGTCATAGGAAGATGCACAAAACGCTGGCAGCAGACATGAGAGCTTCGTTTACACAGCCGCACTTAAGCTGTGGAGTGATCACGGGATACAGCATGGACGGCCGCCCAACTTCCTTGACTCCGAACCACACGCTCACCGTCTCAGATTACAGCCTGTGTCTCGCGGTGGTGATTAGGGCACTGAGTTAGTCTGAACTGAACGGTGCTTTTTGTGAGTGATACTCTAGGGGTTTCTGGAAGGCAAAACTTACCAGGGACTTGGATGCTGCAAGATCTGGCGTAGTTGAGACCACGATTCGCCATGTCTTCCCCGACCAGTAGAAAGCAACAGATACCAGCGGTCACGCCCAACCGGGTGATGCGAGGCCATACCGGCTGGGTAAAAGGAGTTGTACACCTACCTGGCGGACGACGAATCGTTACATGTTCATCTGATGGTTCACTCCGACTATGGGACCTGGAGGGGGCACAGGTAGGCGATGACTGGCAAAATGAAGGGGATGAGACAAATGCATTATACAGCATAGCATTGTCTCCAAACGGCAAGACTATTGCAAGCGGAAGCAGTGATGGGATGGTGAGGTTGTGGGACGTGGAGATGGGGAAGGTCATCGCCAAATGGCCAGGGCACATTAAGACTGTGCGGGTCGTGTGCTGGAGCGCAGATGGTGAGCGAGTGCTGAGTGGGTCCAAAGACGGGACGGCAAGGGTGTGGGATGCTGATACCGGTGAAACTCTTCTGGATCCAATCAAGACCGGGCACGAAGATGTGTGGGCGGTGATCTACTCACCTAATAAAATGAAAATTGCGACGGGAGGATTCAACGAGGGTGGAGTAAAAATCTGGGATGCTAATACAGGCGAGCTGCTCTCCAAAGTCGAAGATTCTGCTGTTTGGTCCGTTTGGAGCTTGACATGGACGTCGGATGGAAACAAGCTTATCTCCGCGTCGCGTGGCTCGATTAGGATATTCAACACTACTACTTGGAAGCAGATCGCCATCCTCGATGACCATAAACACATTGTCACAGCCATTACCTTGTCTCAAAACAACCGACTCCTTGTGAGTACAGATGATACAACAGCGCGTCTGTGGAATCTCGATACGAACATCCAAATCGGTCCACCCCTCCAGCACGAACATGTCGTGGTATATGTAGCCCTTTCCGGTGATGGAAAGGTGCTAGTCACTGGTTGCAGTGAAGGAAATGTGTACGTGTGGGACATCTATGCCATCCTTAAAGAAGCTGGCCTTGAAGACCTCCTGTCCATTTCCAATGTGAGTTTATATCCCATGGCGCTCTAGTGCCAACCACCCTGGTTGGCATGCTAATCTGCTCAATGTAGAGGAAGGCTACACGACGTCCAGCCCAGCTCAAGATTCCCCATCGAATGCCGTCAGGCTTTCTCGATGACCCGCGAGATGGTGTTCATGTGTGTTATCAGAGTTTTTCATCAGTCATGAACTTCCAGTTCTGACCTCTGTTCTCTCAGTCGCACGGCATCCATCATCGTTCCTCTGCGCACCGCCTCCTCGGTGCTCTCTCTCCAACTGTGCTCCTCGGCCGCCTTTCTTCGTTCTTCCGCCGCTCTCAACCCATCGGTGAAGCAATTGAACTCCAGGGACGTCAAACGCCATCCAACTTTTTTCATCGTGGTCCTCATGTCGTCGACGTTCCTGCAGTGCAGGACAAACGGGTATGTCATTCTTCGGGTGCAAAACGTGATTCAATAATTTTTGTGCAGCCACTGTTTGTTGCTCAGCGGTCAAATCGTGACAAGGCGAAACGAGCACAGCAGCAGCAAAAACAAACACAAGGCCAAGCGCAAGCGTCGTCATCGCACACTCAACATGCCGCTGCCTCGACATCCGCACCACCTGCTGCTACTACTACACCGAATGCAGCGGGCGCGAATCCACGACTCCTTCCATTGTGGGCTCGTGTCGTTCTTTTTCTCTGTTGTGCATCTCCCCCGCACGCCAATGGACATTAGCACTGCAGCATGTAGACAATTATCTCATCTTAAAGTTCTTTTCTAAATATTATATTCGTTGGGTTCGAAAGATACTAGTGAGCTTAGATGCACCAACAAGTAGGATGAATTGCAGCCCAACGCAATGTAAGTTCAAATTTCTGTAGAATTTTATCTGTGAGCTTTACAGCTCAAAGCGCGTATAAAATATCTTTACTGCCAATCTATTGCAATCTTGTAACTCTACGTAGTATTATGCCTGCTTTTACTCGTCAGAAATATCCTAATCGTCATATTTCCCCACTAAGAATTGACGCGTCCACCGTCCGAAGAAGTTCCGTCAGAACGGATTTTAGACACGTCGTACAACGGCGGAAAGTTCTTCAAGTTCTGAGTGCGTTGTTGCTGGAAATCTTGGTAAACCTGATCCTTGTTTGACCTCGAGAGAAATTGGATAGAAGCACCCTTGTCGTCGTCGTTATTGGATGTGAGATTACCAAAGTTGAAGCTGCATCCATCAAGTTCAGTGTTGGGGTGGATATATGCCAATAAAAAGAACTTACACAGAGTAGACGTTGCGCATGAATATATCACCGAGCAAAAAGTCCATATCCGAACCTGTACTTGACAGTTGCGGACGAAACGCAGAGGTACAAACAGTGTATTGAGTGTCGCCGTCAGTAAAAATCGCCGGCGTCGTCAGTTCGAGAGGGTTAATAGGCAAATAATTGTTGCTGAGGGTTAAGTCAGTCAATATTCGAAATAATAGGGCCGGATTCACAAACCCGAATGAGAAAGACAAATTTGCCTGGCCTAAACACGGCACGATCCAGAAATTTTGCCCCTTTGTTTGAATATGGACCGATCCACTGATAGCACCGTATATCGCATCCACGGCGTCGGAGGGAATGTATGCCATACTTGTTCCGCTGTCAATGAGAGAAATAGCGGTCCCCTTCTTCGCTCCCTTGACTTTTGACTTGAGTGTCACGTCGTGGCCATTAACCTGCATGCCCGACAGCGCGATAGTCCAGCGCGATGACGTCGAAAGCGCAAGGGGGTATTTAGTTGTCCCGGAGACATCCCTGAATCGTGGGTCGTATTCTCCAATCGTGATAGCGCCACCGGAAGTGTTCTCATTATCAGCTGTGCGTTCGAGTGCCAAAGCCATAAAATTCGGTGTTGACGGATTTTGTTCAAAAATATTTGCCATGATAGGTCGGTTGGCTTTGTTCTTGGCCTTTTTCTCGATCACGGACAATGATATAAAACCAAGGCCGAGAATTCCATCAGTCGCTTGCTGGTACGTTTTATCCACGTTTAGGAACGCTAGACAGAATTGTGAGGATGTCAAAGAAAATGTTGATTTAAGAATCACCTTGATTTTGCACTGCGTAAGTCCCGAGTTGAACGGTGGTGTAAGCGATGTTCCCTGAGGCGGAACCAATTCCATATGTGAGGTTGAGATTTTCGGATGTACTTTTGGTAATCTTGATTTGTTGACCGGTGACCCACTTGTGTCGACGCATTTAGTCTCTAACATGGACACAAAACAAAGCATTGCTTACCAGATCGCTGGACCCAGTGTCTAGCACTAGGTTAAAATCTAGGTTGAAGAGGTCAGTGAATGTAGCCCCTAATAAGATGCACTACTTGCCATGTCCTCCTACGTTGACCTGCCCGAGGTACTACACGGAGATTAAGCACATATTTTTGACCGAGTTCGCAATGCGCATACTCACCTCCATGTTCGATTCACTAGTAACTGAAACGAGTGACCCAAAAGTTGTGTTTGTAGCATCGATTGTCGGTTTGTAATAGGCATTAAAAGAAAATCCAATCGAATGGTCGTCCTTAATGATGGCGAGGGCATTGCTTTCCAGAAGCATGCCGGAGACTATGAGAGCGAAGGCGAAAGTGGCGAAGCGGGTTGAAGGCATACTTACTGTGGAACGAATAAACTTGAGTGTTGAGTGTTGAAAGGTGGATGAATGGCAGACGTTCGTTTGTCGGATTATAAACAGCCAGAAAATGTGGATGACGCAGGTTGGCTCATTCTATTGAATTAAGTTTAGTCCAAATGAATTGACCTCGACGGTGTATGACGTCGTGGCATTGGAGAATATCTGAGACATTTGCGAATGCAGCCGCGGAGTCATCAAAAGTGAGGGAGACGGTGGCATCTTGAGAGTTTTCTTTCTTGACAATAGCGAAAAAGCATCGAATTATCCAATCCATGACAGCCCAGATGAAGGATATAGCACGTCCAAAAGGCCGATACAATTGCTAGAGGCGTTTAGGGGAAATTACAATTCGGACTGGAGCATCACAGGCGATAGTAGACCACTAAGCATGGGCACGGGCGGCCCGATCGATGCATACCATAGTTCTGATAGTTCGTGCAACATTCTATGCAATCAAAAGATATGAGTCTACGCAATAATACCGATGAGCGAGCACCGGACAATTCACGCATAATCTGCCCTGCAGACTTTTGCCAATTGCCCTTTTATGCTCACGCCGACGAGAGCGACAGGAGGGGTGTCCCAGATTTGAATATTCCACTTCATCGATTGAATTCCCTATGTTGAAAGCACAAAACAAGAACGTTTTTTTCTAAGGGTCTGATTAGCGTTTTCTACGTCTTCAACCAAGCAAAAAATGATTGAAGGAAACAACATTCTAATTCGCTAACTGCTATCACGTCGCAGTGCATTCCAATATCCAATTGGTAGAAGGGTAAATCACATACCATTGAAGGCGACAAATTAAGAGTCTACAGTACTCCCTTCCGCCACCTCTAGTATTTTCCAATCTACTTCGATATGCTCCTGCTGGAATATTTCGCTTATTTTCCCAGCGATGCTCTCAAAATTGTGAGTTGCAAGCGCAAGGATCGTCGGGCCTGCACCAGAGAGGCAAGTGCCAAGCAGGCCAGGATGTGAAGCAGGTGTAATTAAGGAAGTGACCGCTGGCAGGCCGGGTATCTGAGATGGTAGTCAAGACGTGAACTCTCCGCCGGATAAAAGACTACGCACAAGAGTCTTTCGATACGGCTGATGCACGCGATCTTTCATAGCCTCGAAAATTAATTCTGGGTCTGGTGGCGTCTGACCAAGAGCTGTGGTAAGGACGGCTAATCGCTGCATATTGAAAACCTGCGAGGGATTGTGTGTTTGAGGCATTGTGCCTTATACGTATACGAGAACACGTACCAGGTCCTTCCTCGAGTAACTCTCTGGCAGAACAGCTCGTGCTTTTGCAGTACTGAGTTCAAATCGAGGTATAATGGCAACAGCTTTGATGCTGCTGTTCCATTTAAATCGGACGTAATGACCGATACCTAACGGTGGAACAGGCGGGGAAAGACCCCAATCTTCTCCAGCATCAGGCGGGTATTCCGGGAGGACTTCAGAAAGGGGTACTTGTGCTGCTTCAGTCGCTTGTGGGTCTAGTTCTCTAAGGTATGATCCCACAAATCCGCCAACAAGCGCAGCTGTTACATTGTCGGGATGGCGCTCTACCATGAGCGCATAGTCTAGCATTCGCTCTCGGGAGAGATTGAGTTTCCCGAGACTGTCTCCGAGGAGGACACCTGCAATGACCGCTGCACCGGACGAGCCGAGTCCGCGGCCAAAGGGTATTTGGTTGTCGCAGTGAATGCTAAGGTCGGGAGGGAATGTCATATGGCCATTGCAACGTAGCACATAGAGTGCTACGCGAGTCATGAGGTTACGATACGGGTCTAGCGGGACTTCGTCGGCTCCTTCACCCGAGTATGTGATCACTGGTAAGGTAGAAGTCTCCCCGATGGTGACAGTGATAGTGAGATAGAGTGAAAGTGACAAGCCGACAACATCGAAACCAGGTCCAATATTGGCCGAGGTTGCTGGAACTCGTATCGTAAACGAGTTAGTCATGTCTGTGATAAACTAGATGATGGGTAAGAAGATATCTGGATGAATTATCGACAGACCTGCAGACCTTATATTATGCGTAGATCTAGAAGAAGCGGGGGAAGTTGATCGTCGACAAAAGCCGGCGAAGGGAGTTTTTCAATATTGCGATCAAATTGCGGCCGATCAAAGGATCACTTTGATTAAAATTTGTTTGGATCTAAGGCTTTTGCCAAATAAATGCCTCGGAGTACCTAATCATCATCATGGTGCTTATGTAAGATCCTTCTCTTGCAGGCTAAAGCGCTAATATTGTTGCATTGTGTTGAACCCTTCAAATTCAAACTCTAAAAGTCTCCGAACTATTTGATTTAAGCTAATGACCTATGGAGATATACTAGTGTACACAGCACTATAATGGCTACACTGAAATTGAGAGAGCAATCTTGCTCGCTATGAATCGTGCGACGTAAATTCCATCAGCTATGGTTCTGAACAACGAATGTGAATGCAAGGAAAGTTGTAAGTTATAAACTCAAGCCAGCTGAGCCTTATCATAAGGTCGTGAGTAGTATGTGCCATCACAACACGGGAATTGCCATATTATGTGCAGTCTGTGATGGATGCGGCGCTGGTGGCTGCGGGCGCACTTGTGGGGATCAAGTCTTGGAACCCGTGGGCGAGCCACCAATGGAGGTTGTTGTCGTGGTCGTGCCATTCTGGCCAGGGGCAACAACAGTGAACTGATGAAGTTGTCAGCGATGAAATGAAGCTAGATATTGACGCAACTCGCAACTCACGTAGATCTGATCATCCAATGCTCCGTGCTGCGCCACAGCGACAAGGACCGGTTGATGGTTCATCGCGCTGACAATGGTGGACATCTTGTACGTCCCCTCAGGCAAACCGCCAGTGACGTTGCCAAAAAGTTGACCCTTTGCATCTGCCTTGCTGTTCATACCAAGAAAAAATACGAACTTGTTGGGGTCGGTTGGGGTAGTCTGCGTAAGGGACTGAAGTGCCTCAATAACTATGTGGGCGTGACCCTGAATTTGCCCAGATGTAGGATCAATTTGCTGGGGAGCGGCAAAGTAATTGGTGTCCGGATTAACAAAGAATCCAGTCTGGAGTCCCTTCATCGCCAGCGTCACCTGGAAAGTGGTATTCGCTGGAAGAACAGCCAAGTTGTTGGGACTAACGAACTTCGCGCTGGGCATATTCGAGGTGGAAGGGATGGCACCCATGGGAGCGGGGTTACAAGAACCACTTTTAACCTGCTGGCCATTCGTATTGGGGAGATTGGGCAACGTGGCGCAGTAGTTGATGAAGTTGTTGGTGGAGGTCAAAGAGGGAAATTCGCCGGCCTGGGTGGTGTTTGCGTTCTGACCGTTCTTAGCAAAATTAGGAGCGACGAGGCTTGACAGTAGCGTTAGGGAGGTCTGAGCACTTGAGTTGGAATTCGATCCAGAGTCTGCCGTGGAAGTGGCTGTAAGAACTGAGCTGGATGTAGCGGTTACATTGGAGGGGCTGCCTGCCGTGCTTGTTTCGTTGGCAGTGGCGCCGGTGGCAGCAATACGAGTGTTCACGTCTGCTTGAGTGGTGCAAGTGATACTGGTTCCAGCAGAGTTGACAAGAGGAAGCGCAGCACATCTAAGAAGATGAAGCACCGGAAGGTCGACTAAGCATTGACATTAGAATATACTCAGGTAAAACAAACTTACATTAAACCTGATCCACATGAAGTGAGGACATACTGCCCGTTGACACACTGAGCAAACTCCCCATTAACACAAGCGTTGCCAGATGTACATGGCGAGGATGCAGTCAGCGACTGGAACTGGTTACTGAAAGAAGAGGTTAGATTGTTAAGAGACCGCGCGGAGCCAACACCACGTACTTCAAATTGATCGCGTCAATACCATTCTGTAGCACAAAACTTGCCCCACGGCGCTTGAGGCTTGGAAGAGCGGTTGCAAAGGAAGAGAGCACAAGAGTTGTAAAAACGGAAACCTTCATGACGCAGATATACTCGGGCTGGTAAGTCGTCGACTTAAGCGGTGACGGAGTGTTTCGAGAATTTGTCCAAGACCAGCTTGTGAAGGATGGCAATCAATGCCGGGTCGTAAAGGGTGAAGCGAAAGAAAGTAGGAGACGCAGTCTACTTTGCCACTGACGAAATTTCGATGAACACGGCGAGTACGAAATGCATGCCGTGGCATGGTCTTTATACTTGACGAAGATATCGGTAACAAAGGAACAAGAAGGTATAATGGGATGACCCACAGATCCGCCGCTGCTCCACAATAAAGAAACGCGCGGCCGCATCGCCAACGCGGGAGTGCGTTGTGTGCTGCCAGGTCATCCGTTGCTGTTCGACTTGCTTGGTTGTTGTCCTTTCAAGAACAGTTCTTTCAGAACTTCTTATTGTTGCATCACTGGCTACCAGATTTGGCAACCGACTGCTCGCAAGGTACTACATATTAGTTTGCAAGCCCGCGGCCTCTTAATCTTCCCAAGTATCATCAGCCAGCGACCTAGAAATCTTCCGGAGGAATAATATATATGCACTAGTATCCGATGTGATCCACCAGAGAACAATGAAAGCTAATACAGGTCGTACAATAAGATGCACTATGATTCTGTTCATTTAGCTCTGAGAATGACCCTCATTGTCAACCAATCTCCGAGTCGTCGCGTTCCTGACGAACAGTGGCAGAACAAGGATATCAATTACTCTTCAAGGAAGAAGTAGTTGCCCATGACTGCAGACACAAAACAACGTCAAAAACTTATGAATGATTGAAAAGGCCCAAAGACATACCCTTCTGCTCTCTGTCCTTCACGCTGTTAAGCTTGTTAACTCTTGGCCTGAAGTTTGTGGGATCACGTCTGAATGTGACCTCAAGCGATGCCAAGAAGTGGTTCATTCCAGTGAGGAGGGACTGTGGTCTGAAAAGCGAATTAATCACGTGAGCATAGTGTAGCCTGAATTTCTTACGGTGTCGAAGTTGCTCGAAGGGCGGGCTCCCCCTCAAAGACGATGACGCGGTCAGCCAGATAGGTTGCCATAATGAAGTCGTGTTCGATAACAAAAGCGGTTTTCTTGGCATGAAGGATGAAGCTAAGGAACGTATCGTTTAAAATCGAAATCTAGACGACTAGACGGTTTGCTTACCGCTTGATGACCTTGCTTGCGATGATACGTTGCTCAGAGTCCAGGAAACTTCAAATTCGTGTCAGTGGATTCATTCCGGGAGATAGAGATTGGAGTACCTGCTTGGTTCGTCGAGCAAATAAACAGACACATTGGGTTTGCCTTAAGTCAGGTGTTAGCCAACGCCAAATGACATCGAAGAAAGCACCCACCGAGTGCAAGGACAATAGCCACGCGTTGCAGCTCACCTCCAGAGAGCGTCTTCACATCCTGATCCATAATATTATCCAACGTCATTGGTTTGAGGACGTCCGTTTGGAATTGTGGGTGCATAAAGGCCGCTTTAATCTGCTTCAGCAAAAGCATGCGGACAGTTCCTGGGAACTTTGGCGATATCGTTTGCGGCTTCAAGGACACTGCCAACTCCATTTTGTCTGCCTCGTCGTCCGGCGTTGTCACGCCAGCAAGCAGACGGACAAAGGTTGTCTTGCCTGTCCCGTTTTCGCCAAGCATGACAATAATTTCCGAATCAGTGAAGCTACCAGCCTCAACAGTGAGCTTGAAGTTGCCCATCGTCTTCGACATCGAGGGATAAGAGTAATGACGGGTCTTGTCAATGACGAGCTCCTCAGCAGTCTCCATCATCTTGAAGGTCAGAGACTCCTCACGGAAACGCAAATTCTCGGTGGGAATGAAACCGTCCAGGAAGATGTTGATACCTTGTGGAGGAGTGAGGCATTTCACAGCGAGTCATTGGGTAAGCCTTTACCTTCACGGACAGAATAAGGCATAGTCACAACACCATACATCGATGGCTTTCCGTAAAGACAACAGATGAAGTCTGAAAGATAATCCAATACTGACAGATCATGCTCGACAGCGATGACATAGCAGTCCGGGGTGAGTAGGGACCGGATGACCTCGGCAGCCTTCAACCGCTGTCTTATATCGAGATAACTCGAGGGCTCGTCAAACATATATCTACGCGAGACCAATGTCAAAGCGTGGTTTATCACGGAATTGGGATATACGCACACATCGGCCTTCTGAATACATGACATGGCGATCGCGAATCTTTGCAATTCTCCACCAGAGAGTGCCGAAACTTCACGATCAAGAACGTTGTTCAGCTCCAGCTCATCGCACATTTTTTGCTTGTTGTCAAGCTCTAGTTTCGAGTCCAGCATTTGTGAGACGGTCAGGTTGCCTTTAATCGCCCGAGGGATGTGGTCAACATATTGCGGCTTGATAAGTGCCTTCAAATTGTCTTCGAGGACCTTGGTGAAATAATTTTGCAGCTCGGACCCACGGAAGTAACGTAGTATCTCTTGCCAATCGGGGGGATCCTGTCAGGTAAAAGTCAATGTCGTCCTTGGATGGTCTCATACCACTCACATCATAGCGGCCAAGATTCGGCTTCTGTTTACCAGCGAGAATCTTGAGTGCTGTACTTTTACCAATTCCATTAGTGCCAACGAGTCCGAGTACCTGGCCAGGTCTTGGGGTAGGCAGTCGATGAAGCTTGAAGGCATTGGCGGTATAACGATGCGTCACTTGTGATTCCAAGTTAGTCGGCAAGTTGATGATAGCGATAGCTTCGAATGGGCATCTAAGAGTTTCTTCAATCATGCGAGCGATCTTCATAAAACAATCCACTCACTTCTTTACACAGATGCCACAGCCGATGCATAAAAACTCAGAGATGAATGCTATCTTATCGGTCGATTTTACTTCTATGCAAAGTTTTCCTGGAAGGTCCGTTAGCATGAACGCTGCACCTGTGCTTTGGGTGGAGGCGCACCCATTTTGACCACAGGACATGACTGCTCATGAGTTGATAAGTGACTGATCTGACTTGACTGCTCGAGAGGGAGTGGTGCGTTACCTTCTTGCATTCCTGGGCACATCGCTTTGGCTTGCAGCGATTTGCGTCTACGATGGCTATACGGGTGATTTTATCAGCCATCGCTTCGGGTTAGAGATGGCAGTTGGCTCTTGGATCTAATTCTTTGCTCGCAAGGATGACGGATCGGCAGTAGTAGGTGATGCAATGAAGTTCATTGGTTGACAAAACCAGTGTATTTATTTAGATTATTTATAATACTCTTTGCTGCCATTATCTTATCTTATCATCCGTGTCTGAGCATCCAGTTGTTGACCGCCATGGCGCTGCCAGAGGAGATCGTGGCAGTTGATGCTGTATGTGTCTATCTCATCAATGGAAAAATTGGACAATGACGATACCCATCGACCTGTCTTAGATCCTCTTCGATCTGGATGGGTAGTTGTCGATCTGCTTCTATCAGTCTTCTTGATCTGCCATGGCTAATCGCGCGTGCCAGGACCCTCATAGATTCCACTCCTGGCGTCATTTCAGCCTGGAAAACATTTGCGGAGGAATACAAACTTGGATCGCATCTTCCTATCGTGCAGAAAACTCATGGACGGAGACTTGCTGATACCCTGAAGGACGAGACAATATGCAACATCCAGGACAAAGACCTTTTGGATGTGGGCGACCTCATTCCATATTTGTGACGGCTCCACTGATTCTGCAGAGCGAAATTTTGCGCTTCGAGGACTTGGTGATTCAGGGTAACCCGGTGGCCCTCGAAGGAGCAATCGAGTTCTTGGCTCAGGTAAAACTTTCGAAGCTACACATGTCTTTGCATGATCGGCTAATTACATCACTCGGAGCTCGATTCCCACCATGACATGCGCACTAGGTGGACAATTGTCACATCAGGTAGTGTGCCAATCTTGTCTTGTTAACGGTGCACCAAAACTCCCTGTACCGACAGCCTCAAGGTACTATGCAGCTCAGTGCATACCAAAGTGCAAAATTCCGGTGCCTATATCAGGGTTTGTGACAGCGGATGATGTTAGTGAAGGCAAGCCAAGGCCCACGCCGTATCTTGAGGGAGCAAAGAAACTTGGGATTGACGTGACTAAGTGTGAGTCGCATTGATACCCGTTTCTTCGTGGCGCCTGACGCGCTCCAGGTCTTGTCATCGAGGATGCACCGTCCGGAATGCAAGCAGGAAATAGTGCTGGTGCAAAGACGCTTGCAGTTTGTACCTCCCACAAACGCGAGGATTTTGAGAACTGTTCGGAGGAAATAAAGCGCCCCACGTATATCGTTGATGATCTGACTAGGTGGGTTGCGATGCACTTAGCAGCATTCATCACTCACGAAAGGAACCATTCGTAGAGTACACGTGAAATGGGAGAACGGCAAGATTCAACTCACGATTGATACCCGTAGAGGACCTGATGGATCAGTGATTTTGTAGACAGATATCGATAGTTCTTCTTAAGACATGACAAAATTCAAAACATGAGGGTGCTTACAAATGGCAAAAGGCCTCATCACGAATAAGTGATTTGTTTCCGCAGAGTTGCCGCGGATGATGACTCTGCTAAAAGCTACTAGAGATTTGGCATTGACCGCCAGGTAGAATGCCTCCCCCCATGCAATGGCACTAGCCTCGTTCTCGCGAGGTTCGGTCAAACCGTGACGATTCGTAATTAAGAATGCTAGAGAAACGTCAACCGCCAAAAACAACGAACATCTCTGCCCCAGGGTCTGACGGTGTCCCTAAGTCATATACCAACATCCAGCATGCTGGGGGCGGATATCTGTTATTACTATCGTGAGATATGAACGGACTCGCTGCTTGTTGAGAAGGAATCAACGAACATTTGGCTCCGATTGCAAAATGGCACTAAGGGCTTTCTTTCCTTCGGGCGGTGGTGCGCTAGCACTCTCGGGGTGTCCTTTCTTGCCCAGCCTGCTCTGGAGCATCTTCTTTGAGTATCTCCATCACTTTCTCCCATAACGGCTTGGTAAAGTACCAGGAAAGGGCTTACCATCCTAAGGCACAAATGGAGCTTCAGCCACTGATGTATCTTGCTCCATCATTTTCCAGAATGCTGTTTACGCATTCTAGTAGCCAATTTCGAAGGAACTTGACCGAAGCCGGATCCAAGAATACCTCGACCAAATGGCAGCAGACACCTTGCGGTCTCCAGTCAATAATATATTCACGGATGTCGCTGGCGATACATATCAGGTCCTCAGGCCTCAGGTGTCATTGGGTCCCGGAGGAAATGTGAGACGACTTAATGCATACACTTGAAGTTGAGCCCTAAGTCAGGTCACTGCCCTTTGTTTGGTTCTGTTGATATCGCGTGACATCGCACGCGCGCGTCACTTTCGCTGCGTTGCGTCTGGGCCTCCCTTAATGAACGTTGAACGTTGAACGTTTGAACCTCGAGGTGGCAGTTGCTGCGACTGGGAATATCATACACTCCAACCATTGATCGTCGTGACCCTTACGAGGAGTCCCTCCCTCTTGCCCGCCTCATTCCTGCAGCCAGGCTTGTCGCCCTCGTATCATCTCCTTCATTTCTGTACCTCCCCAGAGCTTTGCCCCAGCTAGTTGTATTTTTTCTACAACATATACACCCCAGAACAGCCCGCAGGGCACTCCATCTTCAGTTTTAGTTGTTTGTTGCAGTATATATATACAGAAATTCTCTCTCTCCCTCTCCCCCTGGAGTTTTGCATGCCGCAACTGTTGGCGTTCATCCGGGCATCTCGAACCCTGCCCTTCTTTGCCACCCTGTCTTGCAGGCGCGTAGGCTATGTTATTTTCTGTTGCATGGTGGTCGTGCGTGACCCCCGATCCATGATCCAAGTCTGGCGTTCCGGGACCACGCTTGGTGGACGTCGCCCTACCTGCTTCTGTTCTCGCATGGGTGTGGGAGGTTGTTCTCTCTTGCATTCGTCTTTGCCCGATACGTTTTCACTGTCTTCTGTCTTGGATTGTTTCCTCCCGGCGTTTACCCCCGCCCCTCGCCCCCTTTTTGTGTGCTTCAAAAGTTATAGGTTGTTTGGGATTTACCCCCTCTCTCCTGGCATTTCTTTGCAGACGTGCATTTTGTGGGGTCTTGCTGTCGTGGCCCATTCCATCCCTAGCTTCTGGTATTCCTTCTAAGAATCCTCGCGCCAGCTCGACGACGCGGCAGACTCGTTCACCGATTTCCATAAACTGTGTGGGAATAGCTGACATACAAGCCCCTCATGCACCAGTAGAGCCTTGTGCCGGGAGTTTATTGCGTGGTTTGACATCAACCGCTTCGTTTGTGTAGCTGCGATAATGTAAGTTGCCCTCTTCTATGTAGCAAAGGCGTTAAGCGTATGTCCTCGGCTCTTCTAATACGAAGGTGGTAAACCCCTGTTGATGTTAGATTGTAAGAAAATGTGTCATCAATGGATTGATCAACACTTGGCAGAAATTTTAGATATTTGACGCAGTATATAGCATTTTGGTGAATTTCACCTCAGTAGGTATAATAAATAAATCATCAACGACCCTCCGACTACAAACTCTCCCCTTTTGTCAGTGGCTCGCCCTGAGCCGCCGCGTATAATGCTTCTTTGTCCCCAGACTCATCCACGAGAGCACGTAACATACCCTGTTCATTCTGCAACAGCTCCCATGGGCTGCCAAATTCGACCTGTACAACTGGATCAGTATAGGGACACGATACAAGATGAAATACTCACAAGTTTACCGGCATCGAGGACCATCTGTTGAACAGATCGTAAGTCCTCAGTACACGATAACCCAATTTCAAATACGTACAATCTTGTCAGCATCGATGATCGTCTGCAGCCGATGTGCAACAATAATCTGAGTCACGTTATGCAGCTCATTGCGGAGAGAGGATTGGATAGCTGAATCGGTTTTAAAATCTGCAGAGGATTATAGCATGATAAAAATCCACGACGTGAGGTACATACCAATAGCGGAAGTTGCCTCATCCAGTATAAGCAGTTTGCTTCCGCGGACCATAGCTCTAGCAAGAGCCAAGATTTGGCGTTGACCAACTGATAGATTCCCTCCTCCGCTTGCGATTGCGCTGTCTAATGTCAATCTCGCTTCCTCGGACTCGTCTTGGACGGAAAAGAGTCCGGCGGCGCGTAAAGCATCGTAAAGCACTGCATCATCGTGCTGATCGAAGAGATCCAAGTTCTGACGGAGGGTTCCGCTCAGGAGCTCAGGCTGTGCAGATGAAACGTGTCAGCGACGTGAACGGGCAACAGCACAAGGAACGTACGATCTGAGGTATGATGGTCACGTTGGACCGCAGGGCATTCAAATTGATCCCACTTGTCGGAATCCCATCATAATAAACATTGCCTTCTGTGAAAATGCAGCGAAGGAGCGAAAGAGTCAAGGAACTCTTCAGGATAGTCAATACACATAAAGGTAAACAACGCAAACAAGCATCACCTTTCCGCTTCCAGTTCGCCCGACTGAGTTCAGATTAGCCATTTGTTTAGTAGTAGAAACAAGCCCGCGACACACCAATACCAACGCGTTCACCCGACTTGATATGGAAAGACAGGTCCTGCAAAACTTGAGGTCCATCCTACACGCGATGGTTAGGCAGAACGTGGAGACATGAGCTAATCCTCACTAATGAGTAGCGGGCCGACAGATTTTCTACGCGGAGATCACCGCTTGCAGGCCAGTACGCAGGCGGCTGGCCGCTTTCGGTAGACTTAGGCTCCTGTTCAATCTTGATGTAGCTATCGATCCGTTCCAAACTATTTCACGTAAGCAACAGTCAGAGACATCGTATGTCTGTGCTCACCTATTGCCTACATAAATCAGTTAGACGCAGAAGGAGTGATACGAATAAGTGACTCACCGCTGACTTCCACTTCGTTGAGAATACGAACCCACCAAAGGATCATGGAACTGAAACCGACTTTAAGGTGTGAGGGAAATTCGCAATGGGCACATCTTGAAGATAAGATTTACCTGCCATGTTCAGAGAGAATCCAATGTTCGACGCTTCATGGGCTCCACGACCGTACACTAGATAAGCGGCAAGACCAGCCGAGAATCCACCGCCGATAATATCAATACGGACACAAACCCAACTAAGAACATTCATCAGCAACCAACCGCTCCGCAACCAACCGAAACGAACCGATTCAGGTTATAGAACATGCGCGCTGATTTAGTGTAGCGGTCGATGCGGTTAAGAGATTCTTGTTTAAATGCCTCCTCTGCGCCGTATGCACGGATCGATGCTGTTTTAATGAATGAGCTCGCATATCATACAAGTCCGGCGATCGCTCACTAAGTCCTGCGATGGCAGCCCCGAAGTGACCAAGGACCGGTGCCTTCGCGTTGCTCATCTCTCGCTTGACTGACAGTTGAGCTTTCATGTAGATGCGACCGATCCATCCGCCCAGCAAGCCGATAAAGAGACCAGGCGCCAAAAAGACAGGAGTCATGGCCACAACGGCTCCGAGTTTCACGATCATGGTCAAGGAAAGTTCAACGACCCAACCAATTCCCTGCGCAAACGGACCATCAACTACATAATTTATCAGTGAATGTTGACTGTCCAGAAGCAAGTGACTGACTGGCTCTTATGTCCTGTGTGCACCGGGTGATAACTCTAGATGTAGGTGTAGTGTCTAGCCATCTGCCCAATGATGAATGGAGGCGTGACTGTCAAATTCAGAGAACATACCTTAGTGTCGTTCCAAGTACAGATTGAACAAGTTTCTTGTGGATGGTTCGTGACGCCCGCATTGAACCCCGGTAGTACATGTAATACCCAACCGAATACATGAGACAGCCAGAGAGCATGAGCAAGGCATATCCAGAGAGATAGCTTGCGAGAAAGGTGAGTGACAAATCCACGAACGGCAACCTTTCTTACAATTTAACATTGACCTCCGAGGGTAGATGATGTTCGTATTGAGATGCCCAGTACCCAAGGAACCAGGTTTGCACGGTGTTGAGAAAGTCCGTCAACCCCATCAGAGCCAAGAACGCGACCCAGAACGTCATAGGATAGTTTCCCCCCAAGCCGGTCAGATAGAGCTTGACTGGAACGTAATGTCAGCAAGGCATCAATGATTGCGGAGGGAGGAACCAACATGCTGGCCAGGAAACATGCCCCTCTGCAATTTCCTCGGCGATCACCAACTTGCCGTCGGACTTGGCTTTCGGTTCTTCTGGAGTGTCCACGACCTGGGCCTCTTGAGCAAGGACCTCCTGTTCTTTTGCCATTTCCGCTGCAAGCTTGTCATCCTTTGCAATGGCCTCCGATATCGATCCATGGCTGACAATCCGTCCGTTGGAACCCATAGACACGACAAAGTGTGCTATAGAGCTCGCCATAGCAACATTATGCGTCTGTATTGCCTTAGAACGGGCATCGTCACATTTGCCTATATGCACATACCACAAGGATAACTGTTCGATCTTTGACAAGATCTCCGGCAAAACATTTGTCTATAATCCACTTGGACGTGTGGACATCCAGAGCGGCCAAAACCTGTTCGTGTCTACTCATTAATAGTTCAAAATAGAGATGGAATGACCAACATCATCAAGTAACAGGATATTTGCCGAAGAATATATAGCTCTTGCGAGGGTAATTCGTGCCTAACATAATTCAGCGGCTGTGTGCCCTATCGTGAGGGATGTGATTACCTTCTGACCGCCACTTTCCATGCGAAGTCAGACTTGTAATAAACGAAGACTCAGCTCGTTAAGCTTACCTTAGAGTAAGACCCTTTTCGCCAACTTCCGTTTGGTCACCCGCTTCGAACAAAGTAAGGTCACGCTCCAAGGCACACTGGTGCAAGACTGTACTCAAACATGTCAACAACGTTCATAAGCAGCGCAACTGAATACTCACCTTTCTTGTATCGAATCTCGTCATAGGGTGCACCGAAAATGATGTTGGCCTGGGAGCTACTTCAGAACACCAATAATTGCTTTTGCAATGTCACATACCCGAATGGTTTCATTCTGGACCCAGGACTCTTGCGCGGCATAGGCAACGCCGCCTTTGCGAGGAAGGTTAAACCAAGATGTTGGACCAGAGGGCGTGAAGTGCATCTCGCCTGAGGAAAAAATTAGAAACATCCAGGAGGTCCGACAATCACTCACCGAGCAAAGCCATAAGCACTGATGTCTTCCCAGAACCTGTTGGTCCAACGACAAGGTTGATGCGACCATGTTGGAAGTACATCTCGTCATCGATGCGAAGCCTGAACTTGCGCTTCGACGGTGTCAGCGACCCACCGGATTCATCGGACCATGCAAAGACAGCGTCTCTGAAGCCGATAAGGTCGGATTCTTCTTCTGACTGGACAAATAGCTGGATTCTGTCCTCGTCCTGCTGTGCGTGGACATCCAATAGTTCTGTGTCAGTCAGGAAATTGTTGACACGGTCCAGCGATACTTTGGCTGGAGAGCGTCGTTTGTCAGTAATTTTTGAAGCAAACGAAATGTTCACCTTGGGTAAATCTTGGAATGCAGAAGAATACCATGCTCAACTGGTCTCTAAGGATGTCAAAGACTGCCAGAGGAGCGATATCAGTTACTCTAAACATGTGAATGACAGTATGAAGCTTACTTGTCATCGACGAAAAAACCGTTGAGGCTGGAAGACCTGTCAGGTCAATAAGTCGCAACGCCACCCATAGCACTGACCAGTTAGGTTTTGTCCCATAATAAGAGTCTACAAGAGAGAGTAAGAAATCTGTTTTGCAGGTAATCGAATGCAACATACGAATGCCATGTAAGAAGCCATCATGGTAGACAGGGGAATTATGTAGCTATACACGTATCAGTTTTTGTTATTACACCAGTTAACACGGAAGACGTACTTCAAGTTGTTGTTTACCAATTCTAATATCTTCGTCTTCCATGTCCAAACAAGTTCTACTTCTCGCTTTTCGCTGATCCTCGTGTCCAATCTCTCTTCCCATCCGAAAAGCTTGATCATACGTAGAACATTCATAGCTAGCGAGCCATAAGTGCCAGTTCTACAGCGTATCATGTTCGACTCACTTTCGGTCACGGTTTGCACCCGGGCATCCGTCTGGGATTACGATAAGCATCGACCGATAAATGAAAAAAGGGTCTAACCTTCTGCATTTTCTCTACCTGCACCTTTTGAATCCTCTGGACAACATACCCAGGGAGAGGGAACAAGATGCACATAACAGCCAAGCCGGCAAAGGCACTTGATAAACGGCCATCAGCCAAGCCAGACAGCAGTTTGACGATACCCACCTCCCGCCAAGAATTTCATACAAGAACCAGATGCACGTGCCTACCTGAAGTGGCATGTACAACACTGGATGAAAACACGCGTCAGAAAGTATACGTCCATCAGAGCCGAGCGTGACTTGCCGACCATAAGGAAATCTCGTCCATCAGTAATATTGCCCAAGTCAGTTGTGACAAGATTATTAATTTTCCCAACAAGGTTGTCAGCGCTCGAATGCTTTTTCGACGAACTGTCCAGGTCTTCTTTGACATCCTGAGACTTTTGCTTGCCCTTTTTCGTGGAAGACGTTGACATGGTCTCGGCACTGGCCTGCAACGTCTCATCGCCGCTACCGTCCGTACTTTCGTCCGCAGCGGCAGTGCTAGATCCAGCTACAGATGCACTATCTGGCGTAGATGGTACCGTAGACTCCCCAGACTTCTTGCCGTCATCGGGGAGCTCAGCTTTCATTCGGATTCGGAGTGCATGCTCGAAGACCAGTTGTGTGAGAATACCCTCCGTATGCACGAGTGCGCGTGTCTAGAAAATACATGAGTGGGATTACTAGCCATCAAATGATCACACCCACCGCAATGTAAATGTACCATTGACATGCCAGGGAACCCATAAGTGGTCCCAAGAACAGCCAGGATATCCAGACCCATGGACGGACCACAGCACCCTCGCCGTTCGTTTCAACATAACTATACAAATTGCATGAGAAATGTCAGGAATGTAGCAACCAAACTATTTACAGCAAAAGTTGATTAATTCCAACGGGAGCAGCTAGTTTTGCCAGTACCTGTCATGGGGAAACTGTCGAACATAGGGAGCCACACACAAGAGAAATCACATACTTGGAGAATGATCATAATAGACAAAATTATATATTCAACACGGAAAGTCTTCATGAGGCCGAAGAAGATATGTCGCCTCCGACTCCCGGAGAAGGGGTCAAGATGCTGCAACGACGGTCAACTCATCTACTATAACAGCGGTGCCATAAACCTACGGGGAAACTCTTGTTTTTGAGATTCCTGGAATAATCATGGTCGGCCAGCGGGGGAAGCTCTTCGTGCGACAGGTGGGGAACTCGATATGCCTTGAAGACGATGGGGTCTAGCCAGATATACAAAATCATAGACAGCCAAGAAGAAGTTTGTTCGGGGTGAGGAGTGTCAGTGGGGTTCTTTAAAATGATGTGAGTATCAGTGATGAGAGATCGACTGAAAACTATAGCATACCACAGGGTCTACCGGAACATATTGTCTCGGGCTCACGAGAGGGAATACGACGCTTGACAGAAAAAGGACAGTCACTTTCGCCCACAGTAAGCCCCCTTCTTTAAGGTCCTTGGGTTGTTTATTGAAGGTGATAAGGGGCCACAGATCCCGGTACGTAAATACCGCAAAGACTGCAAAAAGAAGAGTAGCCAGGTGATTGGACACAAGCCTGCTCCATCGGGGTTTGGTAGTAATTGAAATGAGCCCGAGGATAGATGCATAAGCCTGGAGAGAGTAAGCGAGTGTCGAACAGATATCCACAAATTACTTACAGCAGTCATGCACAAGGCGAATTGCAACCACTCAGCGCGAGAGAACGGAATGTAGCCATCGGAGGGATGGGGCCTGCGATGCTTTCCTTTGGACAACTTGTTGGATCCGGTTGCGTGCTCTTCACGTTCATCTAATATGAAAGTAGCCAACGACAGTCCCAGAAACGCAAGACAGCTGATAAATCTTGCAAACTTGTATGCAAAAATGACCCAACCACCATGTTGAGAGATGAATACTCTAGCCTCAGAGAAAAATCCATCAGCTATAGTAGGTTCGTCGAAGTAAGCGCTTGGTTCTTCCTCGGTCTTAGGGGGCAGGAAACGCGACCAAAGCTTTTTGACTGGCTTAGATAGCGTTATCAGATGTAGCAAGAGAAGAAGCGCGGATGCAGCAGCAAAATATGCTGGAATCATGAGTGTGCTGTACCACACTCTGAGAATTGAGGGTGTTAGAACCTTCAGTATCAGCTTCAGAGTACGACACTCACGCATTGCCATGGGTTATCAGGTGCAAGTCGAGAGACTGAAAAGCGTCAGACTTCAAGACGACCTGCCATGGACTAGGATCGGTGTACCAACCCCAGAGCGACATTTCCTGGGAGACGGGCTGAAATTGCGCGTCTGATCAAGTTGCGTTTGGAGAGCGGGTTTGAAATTGACAACTTTATAATGAGAAACGTAATTATGTAAATCATGGTGTCCATATGGTTCAACATTGCATGCGTGTGATAACCAACACAGGTATCGGCAGTATCAGGGGTCCTTATGTGTCCCTGTTTGGATGTTGTGGGGAAATCAGGAGCATGTCTAAACAACTTGCTCAACGCTGTCATGGCTGCTCCAACCGCAGAGTCCTTTGCACCTAGGCCATCCTCTTCAGAGCCATTTTTGCAATACGGACCGATTCCTCTGTTTGAGCATCACCTCAAGGTCTTGACGGACTCATATTTGAGCTTCTTCCAAGAAAGGTTCGTCTACTCACTCACCCAAATACGCCGTCTAACAGTGGCATGATTCCCGCAGAAAGCGTATCGAGAAGTATAGTGAGCAAAGTTTGATATTTAGTTGCCCAGAATATGCTTTGAAACGCGATTTAGCATCGATTCCTTGCTCAAACTCCACCGGAAGGTGAAATCCATCGACAACTATTTAGACGATCGGACAGAAGTTAGCACTTCCAGGAGAGCGTGGAATGAGGTTCGGGATAACGTCGAGAGAGGTTGGTCCTACTTCAGTCTCAGACCTGTAGTCCCTTATAGGCGGCGCTTGCGATACAGAAGCACAAACCAGACAAGCATTTCTCGCAACACTTACAGTAGATGTTGTTAACGCCTTGACGTCACTTAGGGTACGTCTGCCCCCTACTTCAGCAATTGCCGAATCTCTAATCGCTGAATGATAGGAGACGCAGGAGCGTACGCGCAAACGCATCAGAGAGGATTTGAAAGAGTCTGGCAGTGCCTACACTGACTATGCTGAGAATACGCTGCCAAAGCTGAAGCGCACTTACCTGAAAAAATGCCAAGAAGTCGAGGTCAGCACCGAAGTAGTTGATCTCTTGCAGTCGCCCATAATGTTTCAAGGATCACAAAGCTGCTGCTGCCGCCGCGCCCCCGCAGTCAACATCTACTAGTACCACGCCATATTCAGAACAAAGCGGAACTACTTTGAGTACTTCGCGGTCTAATCCTAGTTTACCGTCTCGGCCTGTTGTCACTGCCCCTCAGCCATTACGCCCCCTTGATAGACGGCCCTCTGGGAGCGCGCCTGGACCACGTAATCGTTCACCGTCTACTTCGGGCACATTTTCTGATTTTGCTCAACACGGTATGACATAAACATCGCCTATACTGATTCCGATTTGACTCAACCAAGCGCCTATTAGGAAAGAAACAGCTGAATCAACTTATCACATTTTTAGATAAGAGTGGTACCGTAAAGGAGAGCTTAGGTGTACGCTCGGAAAATAGCGCGCTCCGCGCTGTCCGTGCGAAACGAGAAGCGGATGAGGCTGGTGAGTGATGTGTCATGTTCGCAAGCCGTGCGAAGTTAATTTTAGCACAGATAGGGAATACCGGAAAGGCGTACATTGGCTAGAGACCCTCAGACTCAGGCGCACTAAGATTCTTGCAAGTGGTTACAAGGTAATTTTATTAAGTGGTCGGTATCATCCACTGGCAGCTGACTAGTAGGCACCATTCAGAGTCTGGAGACCTTTGTGTATGAATATTCGAATACAGTCAAGAATGTCTTAGAGAAAT
>JABBWA010000505.1:0-29278 GCA_016628065.1 Suillus lakei
CACGACGTGCTTACAGGGGGCCGTCGCCCCTCTTGCAACGGTCATCTCATTGCATAGGTCTCATCTGCTCGAAGACGTCACCTCGTCTGTGTCTCCTACACACAGATTACAGATGCAGCGAAATAAAGCCGAGAATGCATTACCTATACTCGCAGCTGCTCCCGATTGCTAAAAATTGATATCGTCTACGCGCGCTCGCGCCTACCGATTACGATGAATGCACACAATCGTGCGGAAGCTTATGGTACAGGTGCATGGCATGGGTGTATACTACACACTCATCGATCCGACGCGAGAGCGATTCCCTGTCACTCCCGCTGCCTCCCGCCCGCAACACCTGTGCATTCTAGCCACCCTCTCCTCGGCGTGGATAGGCGGACCTCCGTGACGACAGAAGAGAAGCACGCATCCCTGGCTGACCAGGAACTCAGAGATCGTAAACCATCCCGCCACCAGCGACCGCTATCTTCCCGCGCACGGGCACATCCTACGAGTTCCACTTCACCCCTCCATTCGCACCGTCCGTATAAGCACTCGCACTCGCACCACGCACACCACACACTCTTGCACAGCTCCTTGATGCACTTGGCGCTTTCTCGGGCGCCCAAGCGCTCTAGGGGAAACAGCGGTAGGTGTATTTGAATCGCAGAAATACTTGAATTGGAGGCGATACATTTGTCGCATCCGGAATCAGCTTTCTTTACCGCTCGAGCAACGGAGCTGCTCAGCAACAGCTGCCAGGATCTCCTGGGCGTGTGCGAGGAAGTACTTGGAAATCTCTGGCGCCTGGATAGGTAATGGTAGGAAGTTCCGCTTCAATTTTTGGAGGGAGCGCCATGAAGACAGGGCGCAAATCCACAACCAAGAAGTCCAGAAGTTCGAGGATCTGCTTGAAAAGTTAACAAGAGAGGTGAATGAATTCACAACCAATAAGAGGTACATGGTTCACGTGTTTCTGCGACGTTTGTTGCTGATTGGTCGAGCCAGGTTGACTGTTTTGGACCCATATCGTCCAATGTTTGACAGCAGTCATGATGCATCGAGTGACGATGAAGTTCCTCCGCACCGGTATCTATTCCATTGTTATGTGTACCAGTACCATCTCTTGCACTTTGCTGTACTGTTACAAGACATGGTGCGTCTATTCTTTCCATCAGGTGGTTGTTGAATATATATCACGCACAGCTTAAAGAAATCGTTCGACTCGAGACAGAAAGAAAGAAGCCCAAGTTATGGCTTCCTTCCTTGCCGAAGTTGTTAATCTGGACAACATGGGAAGCGTCCGAGATTATCGAAAACGACGATGAGGATCCTGGTAAATTACTGCAGGCGTCCTCATCGTCACGGTGGCTAACATTCCGGTATAGAAATGATCCCAGGCATCAACCCCGATTGGATGACGGACCTCGGAAAGGCAGTGAAACGCGATCCCGATGCCCTTCCCCCGAGAAATGCACTTGAAATGGCTATGAACTGGATTTACCGCGCTGCCATCAGCATCGGAGGTGGAAACGTGCTCTTCGCCTTGAAAGCGGGAACGTTAACAGGTCGGTCATTGGTCGTTTTTCGTCTGATTTTCTGACCGTTTGCATGCTCAGTGATCCTTACTATCCCATCATTCCTCAAGTCATCGGCAGAGTTTGCATACGGTGAGTATGCAGAGCGCGTATATATTTGGTCCTATGTTGACTGATAATCATTAAAGCGAACAAGTTTGTTTGGGCGGTGTAAGTTGATTCTTTCCTGCCCTGTAATGCTAGAATGATCGACACTTTTGAAGTTTCATGGGTCAGCTTACCTTAGCGCGCTTTCGCGGAGATACAACCTTCGGTCTAGTGGCTAGGATCATCAGTACCTTTGCTGGCGGCTTGGTCGGTACGGTCATGTGGTACGTCGCAGACTTGAACGATTTTTCGGGATTCTTCATTGGCACACAGGTATATCTCCGCAGGGAATGGCCGAGGCAATCCTTATGGACTGGCAGCTGTGTGTGCGGTCTGCTACCCGTTATTTTTCTTTGCTCGATTGTATTGGCCCATCCCGCCCATGACGAATTTAATTATATGGGTCACAACAGCATTGGTATAATTTGCAAGTTGGCATTTCCGAGTGAATGAAATTGATGGTCTGGCATAGGTCGTGGGGTATTCATATGAAGACACTCATTTGGCTGTCTCTTCGTCGCCAGGGTGGGGTATTGATGTGGCTTGGGTAAGCCATTGTATACTTTTCTCGACATCGTAGCTGATATATGATAAAGCGCCGTTTCGTACTAGTCACCGTTGGTGTCCTAGCTGCTGGGTGAGGACTTTCCCTGATTGCGCATATAACAATCCTTGACTACGATGACAGTATTTTCTCCCTCTTGCCTCCGTCAACAACGATTCGTTCGTATCAGCGGCGAACACTGGCTACAACATCGGCCGAACTTGGATCGATCTACTGTTCGGTCGTGTCTTACGCGAACTCGCGCGTAGATGGAGACAACACCCCCATAATTCGGAGCTTGTTAGCCATCCGCAGCAAACTCAAGCGATCACTCGTGCTGAAGGAGAACGTCATATATGAGGTGAATATTAACAATCCCAACATAGACCCTCTCATATGTCAATTCACTAGTTTTCGCTGCGCGGAAAATGGCCCGCCGAGAGGTATCACAAGATATTGGAGATTCAAATGTGAGCATCGATATCCTACGACAATTCTGTCTTTAATCAAAAATAGGCAAATCGCATACCAACTTTGTCATTTAATGTCCATAGTACATCATCTGGAACCCGCATGGGCCCATGCCTTCCTTCGCCGGACGCGGATGCTTGATTCGGATTTCCAAGGCGATGTACTCGCCGTCATTAGTACGTTTACTGATCAGACTCTTGCCCGTGATAACCTTACATTCACCTTCCTAGGTCTCATCTCCAATGCACTGCGCACAGGCTCTCCTTTGCCTCAAATTACGCCATGTCCGTTGCTTGACAGGTTCATGCTCAGGCATCATGGTTTGAACGTAGTGCATGAAGAATCAGAGGATAATTATGGATTGCCGCGGACGCTCACTGTGGAAACGTTGGAGAATTTGCAGTACCTGTGAGTCTCTCATCTACCTTTCATACGAGAGGTTGTCATGCTTTGTTTTAGGACATTCTGCGTTGGCGTTTCCACCACCTTCGGAATTATCACTCGACTTGATCGTTTGATGGTTGCTGTTAAAGAGCTGGTCGGCGAGCAGTATCATATTGATGGTGTGGGGATGGGGCATCACAGAACGTGGACGGGGGCAGAAGTGACATCACCGACGGTATCTATGAGAACGACAGAAGTTTGAGTCGTTGACTGGTTGTGTTCCACCATCTAGGAAGATTCTTATGTATCAGTAAGTGCACTCAGACAAATCCGAGCTATGCGATCTGTTATCGAGCAGCCATGGAGGAAGGCAAAACAGTCACGAAGCGCTCCACAATGTAGTTTCATGTCATCTCCGCGTGCCATAACACGAAGGGGAAAGCACAGTGAGAACGCATCGCTTTGTCGAACTCGATCGTGGCCATTAAGTATCGTATGCTTCAAGCATGAAAAGGTAACTGATTCAGAATGAAAACTAAGAATACAAGGGTATTATTGGCTGCCTTGGTTTATTGTCTTGCGACGGATATCTGCAGACAGCCAATGACAGATCGTAACAGATTACCATGATACCCCTCGCACGACAAAAAAACCCAACAACCTCATTAAGTTACTTCCGCAAATTTCCATCCCATCGAACAATGCACATTCAACGCTAGCCACGATCCAATTGCTGAAACCGCCATACTTCAAACTCCACGTGTGTCCAATTTCTAAGGCGAAACGCCCGGGAACCCATGGTTCCTACCGATCTGCTTCATCTGAGTTGCATCTTGATCGTATTCTGCATCGGTCGTAGGGTACGAGGGCCAACTCTCGGGTGTCAGGACCAGTCCCAGCTTAGGTTGGTTAGGTGGCTTCGTCACCACGTGGAAATGTACATGGTCGACGCTTTGCCCGGCTGTTCTGCCGTTGTTCTAATTGTCGTTTTTACTTAGGGCACGGAGAGAGTAGAAACTTTGGGAGGCGGGGGCGTACCTGGATGATGTTGTATGAATCTTCGCCGTTCATCACTGCTATCTTCTTCATTATAGGACCAACGTCTGCGAGGAACTCATCCGGGAGCCCAGGATCGGTTAATGTTCGGGAGTGGTCTAACGTAGCTGTTTGATGCAGATTCGCCTAAATTGAACAGATACGCACATTTGGGTATGATGAGCGTATGCCCATGAGAAACAGGAGGTTTCGCGAGAAAGGCGATACTTTTCGAGCGTGGCGTAAGTGATTGAGCGGCAATTAAGTGGCGGGGCGGCGTACCTGTGTTCTGTTTCGTACACCTTAAAACTCGGTGCTTCCCCGGTGACTATCTTGCAGAATATACAACTGATGATATATTTAAGTGAGAAAATAACACGGGTATTAGGTTTGGGAACGCACTTGGGGTCGAGGTTTGTGGGATGAGGAAGTGTGCCCGCCACGTTTGTCGTTTCGGAATCTGCGCTGGAGGTAGGATCCATCGATTGAGCCGTCGTAGTCGTAGTAGGTGACTGAATGGAGATGATAAGCTTCGATTGGTGACGCGGGGGTGTGATCAAGGTACGGTAACGGGGGGGTCCTGCGAAATATAAAAACAACGTACCATTCCCTCTGTATTTATATGTGATTCCACAGGAACAACGTCTTCTGTCGGAGGATCCGTTTGGGGGGTAAAAATGGAAGCAAGCAAGAGAATGGCACTGGCCAACAGGAAGGACTTGTGGCGCGAGAGGGTGTCCATTGTGGAAGATGGCGCTCTATATCTTGTTATCGCACATTATGGTGAGGCTGTGGGTGGCACTGCAGCCACACTGGCCTTGTTTTTGGGCGTCTTCGACAGAAGACACGTTGATTTGGGTAGTTGCCACGGGGCGCTCAGGCCGGTTCGGGTCTTAGATTAATATTGCTGTGTTGGAAGAGGAACAGGCTTTGGCCAATATTTGCGCCGTTCGTGACAGAACAACCAACTTCCTTCTATTGTCATACATACACACAGTTACTACATACTTTTGTTACCTTGTTCGATGGACTCACTTGGTTCGTCGCCGTCCCATCATTACGGTTTCACATATTAGTACATGACAAAAGCTTCGTACTGGATAAATGGCTGGCACAGGCACCTAGCAAATGCTGTGTGGCTCGAATCATTCAATGGACCTGCGTTCTATACTCGACATGGCGATGTCCGCACAATGAAGAATGCCGAGTTCAAGACAACCACTGCAGAACTAAACCGAACAATGTCCGAAATGGTATCATGCCTTATCATGCACGTATATTATATGTTGCTATACAGTACACGTTCAAGTGCAGGCTTGATAGCCAACGTCAGTATCAGGGACCGATGGCTTCGTGGCTAATGAGGGTCAAGATTATAACGTTGGCATGTCGATCACTGCACCTCATTGCACCGAGCTAAAATAGATTTGGCTCATCCAATCATGGGGGCATCATGACTCGCCACCTGGGCTGATGGCTATTTAGAATTCTTGTGCTGAAGTGGCGAGCGGTTACAGAGATAGATGACGCCGAATATGAGGAACCGAACTGCGCCTCCTAGCCTTAGGTCACTGCAATTTCAAACGCCAGGTCAGCTCGGCCTCCCGAATCGATGATGAACAGGAAATTGACCAAGGGTCGTGAGAATAACAGGCAGCAGGTAGAATGCGGCGAGCACAGCGGGAACCGCTAGCTGAGGAATAATAATAGGTCATGGCGTCGAATGAATAGTATTTCGAGGCAAAAGGACAGTAACTGGGCGGAAAAACCTGGCTCGTCGGATTTAGTTGACATACAACGGCCCCCCACCACAGCCAGCATGCAGTGGTCAACGAATCTACATGCTGAGTGAAAAACGTAAAACACTCACATGAGCAGCATCCAGAGCAATCGTAGCATTCTGGCTCCTATCCCCCCACGCCACAAGAAAACAAATGCGAACGACCGAATAAAAATGGTACCAATATAAGGCTGTATGTAATAGTTCCTTGCACCTTGTGCGACGCCGCAACCCAGACCTTTCCGATTTCTCAGTCTTGGACGAAGGAACTACATTCGGGTCGAAGATGCCGCGTCTCCCCCAAATCATCCTCCTCAACCTCTTCTTCGCCTCGTTCAGATGACATGGCATTGAACACAAGCGGAGGGGGAGAAAGGGATAGCCATTTGGGTGGAAGTCTCATAACCATGTTTGACTGAGATACTAGCCGACACATAACGCCCCCCGGGCCCCACGGTGCCACCACGCCCAACTTCGCAACACCCAACACCCAACTTCGCAACACTCAACTTCGCAGTACAAACAGTCCAATGACTTTCAGAGGATCTGATCGGATAGTGTTTGCTTGACCAAGGGAGACGTAAAATGAAAGGCACCGATCCAGAGAAACAATGTTTAGCGCAAGTGTCCATAATAATTGCAGACAGTCAGGGTTCTCGGGGTTAGTCCGGCTTAGCCTGGATGCTTCTGATGATATATGGAAATGTGAATCAGTTCTGGCGCAAAAGAGAGCGTTGTGAAGAGTTGGACTTACATGGGAATCGACGGACAGAATATGGGTACTACTGCTACGTAAGTAGTAAACCACTCCAAAGTATTGTTGTATGTAGTATACCTCTGATATACAGCTAGTATACGACACCTTCGATATGTCCTCCAAAAAATACAACGCTAAGTACACACACCTATGGAATTGAGTATGTGGTACCCTGTTCAACTCCGCGTCTTGTTCGTTTGAACATCCGCTGCACCAAAACCCTCCAACATGAGTACAAAACAACCAACTGCTGCCATCAGTGGACGAGAGAGACGTCTCCGCGATGCCGGCGGGAAATGAGCTGAGGAGAGACAAGCGAGAAGAAACTCTGCCTAACTTTTTTTCCTTTTCATACAGCGGGTAGATGCGAGCGGAAGGAGAATGGAAAGATGTGTGAGGTGTACAGAGGGAAGTGAGGAGCAACGAGGGCGCGTGAGCATACCCTGAAGGACGCACCTCAGACAGGGTGAGAACAATGTCTGCGAGAACGGGAAATACGGACATCCAAGGGCTCGTGAAGGAGGGTGAGAGGCTGCAGTAAGGCGGGTTCTGGTAGGGCGCGCGTTGGCACATGCGGGAGTGGGGGTGAATGTAGCAGATGTTCAGAAAGGGTGCGGCGGGCACGCTGAGAGCTCGACCACTCGAGCACAAGCGGTGGGCAAAGAGGTTTAGTCGTGTGAGCCTTGAGGACATGCAACAACGGACAAAGGCAGGGATTATAGAGGACGAGCGTAGTACACGTCTTGTTTACTGTACGACGCGACTTAGTATAAGCGCTAGTAGGGCCTTGTTCCATCACTGCCTATAGATCACTTGCGGCTTGCCCCGCACCATGACAAAATACAAGCGGCTGATATTACAAACAGCTGCTAAACCCGTCGATCCGAAGGCCACTCTCGCGCTAGCTGTTGCTGACTTGGATTTCGACATTACTGATACGGACGAGACGGATGACGTGCAGAAGCCGCACGTCATGATTCAGTAGTACATTCTGAGGTTTCCGACTCCCGAGGGCTCATCATCAAATTTTTACGGAATATAGTACCTTCAAACCTGAAGCGCATAACTGTAACCTTCGAGTTAGAACAGGTAACACATCACCGGCAACAGGAAACAGTGACATCACCGCGGAAAGCCTACTTGAGTCTGCGTTTGAGCGCGTAGAGCGTAATAAATGGCCAAATGGCCTATCTGCATCGGAGCTGGTAGGTTATGTAGTTGAGATTAATGAGCAGAGACTTATCCTTGTTCGCAGTCAAACAAACGGCTCTTGCGTCCCGAATCGATGGCAACATCTAGTGGGATGAAGTGACGACAGAGGTTGTTTGTAATGCGCGGTTACCTGTATGCCTGTGTAAGGGTCGTAATACAATGACGATTCTGAAGTCGGACAAACGGTACGCGCCCAAGCTTGGTGCTGGTGGTCATCCGACGCATCGAGTCTGACCATCAACACTATGTAGGAGCGGTTTGAGTGATTGCACTGAATCGTGAGTGTGCATGTCGACAGGTTAGTTTTATACCTCCAAGTAGTATATACATGTACTGTCGACCTCAAGTCATAACAATAAACGAGATCAAAAAAGATATGGATTACTTACAGCCTCGAACTAGACATAAAAGAAAGTCACCGCTTCAGAAGGATGCGTGGAGATGTGTAGCGCAGGCGTCCATGGTGATTTCAGAATGTAAGAGACTGTCCGGGGTGTTTCCGAGGACCGTTGTGGCACATTCTCGGGGCCCTCCGGGCCGGGGGCATCAGCCTAGCTTGAAGCGTCGTAATTATTAAAAGCCAAGACTTGGTCAGATTAAACATAGGCTGATGCCAACACATTTATCCGTGTACGGACAATCGCGGGTCAGCGATATTTCCATTTATAAGCCACCTATGTACATAAAGCCAACGAGAATTGATTTCCTCTAAATCCTAGTTCTCTAAACAGGTCGAAACATGTGGAAAACATTGTATAATTCATCTCCACCCTTATTCGCCTATCAAGCCCTCTTATCCAGGCCACACGAGGGAGCATGCCGATAGCATCGTCTCTATAAAAGATGGCCGTCCCCTGCCTGTCCAGCGCCCTCATTATCTGCAATGGATACTTCCACTGGAGCACACCCACACTACGCTTCAACTGAGTCCCATCTGCCCATCACCGTTATCACACTGGTGGATGCCAGTGCAACGCCGAGACCATTGTCTGGTCATGCTTCCATGACTGATGGTACTCCCCTGCCGAGGCTCAGACAGCTGAATTCAAACAACTCCGTCATCATCATACAAAACAACCGCATCGCGGAGGGGGTAACCATCAACATAAATTCAACTTACTGCAACGGCTCCAGTGAGTGCTTCAAATATCTGACTTACCGGCAGAAAACTCACCTTGCGATCAAGCCGTGACCAAGTTAGAAGATGTCGTCCCAACTACGGGGCCCATGCCTGAAGAGCCTCCGCCAATGATGCAGCCAGACCCAGTGGAGCAGGGCTGTGAGGCCGTATCATTGATCGGTAACACGTTTGGCGATTATGCCATGGTCAACGTGAATTCTCAAAATTGCACTGGAGCTGGTGGGTCGTTTATTTTAGTTTATCTGCGTGAGCAGAGGCTTTATCATTGTTTGCAGTCAAACAAACGGCTCTTGTGTCCCGAATTGATGGCAACATCTAGCGCGATGAAGTGATGACAGAGGTTGTTTTGATGGTCTTGTAATCTGTAATCACCTGTATGCCTGTGTAAGAATTATATTAGTGTTGATTCGGGAGTGTGACAAACTGTACGCGCCTAAACTTGGTGCTGGTGGTCATCCGACACACCGAGTCTGACCATCGACACTATGTAGTTCGAGCGATTTCACTGCGCGTGCATGCCGACAGATTAATTTTATACCACCGAGTAGTATAATACATGTACTGTGGACATCAAGTCAGCCTAAGGTGACAATAAACGGGATTAGAATATATTACTGACAGCCTCAAACCAAACACCTACGTGAATAGATGATAAATAGATAGCGTCAGTTGTTCGAATGGAACCTTTCTTCCGCAAATTCTTCACATCCCTGCAACGCATTCGTTTGAGCCTGGGAGGTAACTGGCGCAAGAACGTGATGGGTGGGAGTACGGGTGATAAGTGATGAGGAGGGAGAGAGCATTCGTAAATTTGTACGTGGGCAAGAATTCATGCGCTCGTCTTCTCAAAGCTCATCAATGCCCAAATCGACACCTTCGCATCCGCACTGCCTGCAATCAACCACCGAGCACGAGCACGTTTTTCCTCAACGGTCATTTCGTCCTCGTCATCAGAAGAGTCGTCCTCCCTCAAGTCTTCACGAAGAGGTGCATTACCAAAAGGTGGATCCATGGGACACGCAAACGTAACAGCCTGACACCCTTGCTTGTGATGAGTAAGGGTTCCTAGCAGCTTGAACGTCTTCGTCGAGTATAAGCGTACTCTGATTGCAATTAGGCTTGTTATGGCATATATCCGGTCGACTCACTTGCCGTCCCATCCCCCTATCGCACACACTCTTCCGTCTCCGCGTATGGCAATAGCGCCATTTCCTGGGTGTTTCGTTTTGAACGCGATTCCGTCTGAAGCCCCTTGCTGGGTCTTATTTTCAGGGCGTCAGCAAGTAAATCGACGCAAAGCTACTCAAACACTGACCAAAAGATCATACCGTCCCACCAGATGGTCCGCCGACACGGTCAGAGCAAAAGTGCGATCTAAAGAAACAGCCATCGCCATCACTAGGAACGATAACTTCTGTCAGATATCCCCCACGAGACAGTTCTATATATAAACGAACCTGATTCTACATGAAGTTTGGATTTCCACAAGACTTCCCATCCACGGCCCTCGACGGTCTGTTTATTCTCGGGTGCAGTACGCTTCCGCAGGGCAATGCCTCCGTCTTCGTACGCGCATAAGAGGCGCAGCTCATTTACAGACGTAGATGACGATGGAGCAGATGAAGGTGCGTAAAAGAGGTGCATGGACATGATGATTCCAGATTTGCTGCCTGACCTGCCATCTGAGAAAGTTGTTGCGGAGGTGTCTAGTGAATCACCTATGGCTGCGTGCAGCCTTTGACGCGATGGAAGTGACCAGATATCTGCCTGGCCAGATCATAATACAAACTGAGATCACTCTGTATCAGACGCTGAAATGTATACCCACCAGAGCTGATTCTACGAGGTTTGGAACAGCGAGTAGACCTTCCTGCTTGCTCACTTCTAGGAAAGAGAACTTGCAGTAATTGAGGGCATTTACATCCAGAGAGTAACATATCGTCGGTGTTGATAGATCTGACAGAGTTGCAGGTCCTTGTCTGATGGAAGCGGACTCTTCAGGTCGTATCCAAACGTGAATTTTATTGTCCCTTCCATGTCTAATCACCGAATATCACAAAAATTCTAGGAGAAGCAGGATAGTTACTCACGTTATAATTTGAGAACCCCATTCTTCAACGCCTAGCACAGAGTCGGAGTGAGCTTTCCATGATGCAAGCGGTCGCAACGAGCGCGTGGATGTGACGACGACTTGTCCTGCGCCATCTCCAGAGTAGAGTCTCTCGTTGTCCGTCGAAATGAATAGGGTGCTCACCGCGCTGGAATGTGAGCGGAGCAGATGAGTAGGTGATGGTGATGGCAGAGCCATAGGCACGGACCGGAAGTTGCCGTGCTCGTGCCGTTCTAAGACTAATCTAGAACTGCCGGTACAATTGAGGTACAGTGACATAAGTATCTAGTTGGCCAGGGTCTTACTTAGCGATGCGATAGAAATGTCCCATGACGGAGCACACAACACAACAATCGCTCGCAAAAATTACACCAAATAAAACGTCCGAAGCAATAACGTATAATCGTCCTATTATAAGCATGTCTATATGGTATGCAGTACGTTACTGAGTGCGAGGTATCCGGCCTAAAAGCCTAAAGATTGAATTGTTCGTCAATGCGGGCATGGCGCTGGCGTGCTATCATTACCGAGCCCAAATATAAATATAGATTGGTTCACGACTCCCCCGCAGGGCTGATGGGCATCGAAAATTCTTCTGCAGAAGTAGCAAGCGCGTCATAGAGATAGATGACGCCGAATATGAGGAAGAGGGCTGCGCCTCCTAGGGTCACTGCAATGCTGTATCAGTATCGATGCTTCTAAATGAACGACGGACAGGAAAATCAAAAGAAATTGGATAAGACGACAGGTGGAACGCAGCAAGCACAACGGGAATGGCATGCGCACTGGGGAGTAATAATGGATGACTGGCGTTGAATGAACCATGAAGGTATGATAATATTCGAAGGCAAAAGTACAATAATTATACGACTCACCATGCTTGACCGATATCTTACTCGACACATACCGCCCGCCCACGACAGCCAGCGCTGTACAACACGTATGGCCAAGGACCGTCCCCAGCGTCACGAGATACACATTCTAAAAACGCTCCTCGTCAACAGTCGAACGAACAAAGAAAAAAGTGGAACCCACATGGGCAGCACCTAAAGCAATTGTAGCAATCTGACTCCTGTCCCCCCACTCCCCAAGGAAAGTAAGCACAAAGGACTGCACAAAAACAGGCCCAAGGATAAGACTGCAAAAATTCCTAACGCCTTCCGCAATACTCCAGCCCAAATTTTTCTGTTTTCTTGCATTGGGGGACGAAGGAACCGCTTCCCCCTCCTCGATCCGTTCGAGTGGAATCCCGCCTCCCGCCTCAAATTCATCCCCCTCAATCTCCTCCTCCGCCTCCCTCATCTCTTCCTCAACCTTTTCCCTCCCCTTCCCCTCCATCTCCCTTCCCTCCATCACCATCTTACTCCCGAACACCAAAAACAGTACACCAGCCATAATCTGAGTCCATTTCTTGGGTAAAAGCGTAGGCAGTATATGACCCAGCGAGGCTGACAGCATAGACATGAGCGCAAGGGAAGCGAAAGCGCCTAAGAAGACGACAAGGCGAGGATGGCGCATGGAGAGGATGGCGGCGATGAAGAAGGTTTTGTCCCCAATTTCGGAGAGGATGATTGTCATGAAGGAACGAACCAGAGTTTCCGCTGAGAAATCGGTGGGCACGGTGGGTGGTTGTGTTGACATCTTGGATGGGGTTGGGTTAAGTGAGTAGGGAAGAGGAGGCTTACTTACCGTGTACGAGGTAGAATGTCTGGTCTGTGAACCTTTTGTTTTTTTAGGAGCGTGCGCTGCACGACTATTCGTCGACGTGTTATACAAAGCCAGGTAATATGGCGGTGGGCCAAGCCCGCTTTGGTCTCTTCCCACACTACTAATAAAGCACTGCAGGGCCAGTGGCAGTAACGTGACTCGAGCACCACCATGTCAATGTGATCATGTGTGCTCGCACTTGACTTGACGATTCTGATGCACTTTGTCTAATATTTTTGATGCAGGTGCGAATGTACATGCTTCAGCGCACCTTCGACAACAGCTCCAAGCAAATTTAAACTGATCACGACACCCTCCGATCCGTCAAACACACCACAATGGTCATTGGTATGGGCACGAAAGTTGGCTAGGCTGCTACCGGCCAAGACATCGACAGCTATCTGCCGCGCACTGCATGGAAACCGCATGGATATGTTAACGGGTAGCATACCTCCTCTGTGGCGTCGGAGGAGTCATCTGGAATATGTATGTCTCATTTCCGTACTTCAAAGTTTAAAGTGAATGATACGAACCAGCACATTGACTCAGTTCTTCCATTTCCACAGAAAACGCGAGAGTGCTGTGCATAGCCACGCCTTCCAAGGCTAGCGCTTACCAGTTACCAGCATTCTGACATGAGCCATTCTGAACGCCACACGGATTGAGAATCATCCGTACTTAGAGCACATGGACGCATCGAGACCGCACATATAGCCTGTATAGCCAAGTCTAGAGACGTATCATATTGTAGGCCTATAGGCCACAATGATACATCCAACCCCCATCATCAGGTGTCACGCATCCTCAGTTTGGCCATTGAGCCACTCGTATAGTCTGACTATGCACCCTCTTATTCGATAGTAGAATCACACCCAGTGTTTTCCTCGCTCCAAGCAAGTCCGATATCCTCGGAAAGTCTCCGTCTCACGTCGCAACTAAATTTAGTGCATTCAAACGCGTTTACTCTGCCTACTCGTGTCAATCATCATTCCCCGTCGAACTCATTGCCGGCCTTACAACGAGATACTCTTGTAACCTATGATCGTCCTTATTCCAGCCTTTCATGTCTGAGGCTGGATCTAAGATGGTGTACCATGTGGTCAAACAATTTCGGATCACAAGCCCGGGTTCTGTTTACACCAAGACCAACAAGTACGCGAATATTTCAATCACAAGCCCCTAGCTATTTCTTAACCAGCAGCGAACTACATATTATGCGATCAGTGACACCACCAATGCGAAAGCGGGAACATGACCCACCAGTGTGTTGCTACATGCAAAGTTCAATCCGGCTTAGTGGATGTCATCGCCAGGGTTATAGCAGATTTTAGCACCAGTCGGCTGATATCACAAGTCGCAAAGGGTGAGTCATCAGGTGAAAATTGGAAACCACTCCTACTCACAATGAGAACGCAGGTACTCTTCTTATTGCAGCAGTCACTGCTCTTGATGCAACTCTCGCCGTCAAACTGACATGCACCGACAGACATTATAGATGCTGTCAGCGCAATAATAACAGTGAGAAAGGAGAAATGCATTGCTTGTGCGAGGTGGTGTGAACTGCTGAGGTGCTCGAGAAATCTCTCTGAGGTGGAGTGGACGGTAGGGAGATAACTTGCTTTTATACTGTCAGCTTAGCGTTTTAGCTAGGATTCCGTTTAGCAGAATGGTTTAGGCAGAACCTATCCCTTCCGACGGTCGTTTCGTGCCCAACTGCCAGCAGACTTTTACAGCGTCGCATATTACAACTCCATTTGAAAGTAAAGCCCACGGTAACATAGTTTTACACCTGTTCTCGTGTCGATGAACAGATCTCACTTCACTCATTTACTTGTGAAGCTGGAAAAAAGTTGATCCCTGTGCTATTCAGCACTTCGAGCTCGAGTACTTGAGTGCTTACCCTGGTCTAGCGATACGAAGGCATTCGTAACTGCGTAGATCTTTATGCTTGTGTTCCCGATGCAAATAAGCGATGTCACACCTCAATTCAACGGGCCAGGTGAAGATGACGCGGTCGTCGGTATTAATTGATGTGGGACGCGGCACCGCCACACAACATACCTTTGGGATGACCTTTAAATATCATCCGATGTCGCTCGAAACACTTCTGAATTTTATTCTCAGTGAAGCACCAATCATGCAATGACATGCATGGACTCGTGCAGTGGGACCACATTCAGGTGATTTCGACATTTGTTAAGTGAGCCCACACGGAGTTAAGTGTACGATGTCGAAAAACTGCCTCATGTCAATAACCTTGAGACTACGAATAGTGGACGGCAGTTGCGAGATAGATTGTGCGACAATGGCAGGATATTTCAACCCTTGCATGACCAGCTCCTGAAGTGCTGGGAGGTTGTTCAACAAAAGTTCGGGATGGTCCGCTTTTTGTCAAACGTGATAGAGACGAGATTTGATTGATGTAAGGCTGAAAAACGCTTCGTATTTTAGTGACGTCATGTGCTTTGCATCCAAGATCTACACAACGAAAGCGGACGTCCTCGTAACCGGTCACCGCTTGAGCCATAAGTCAAATTTAAAGCTGAATGCTTGCCGCTCCTACTGGGTTGTCCGGTCGACGGACACATACAACCTACACCACAAACTGGATATGCTCACAGCAACCTCCCTCCACTATCTGCATATTCTTGTCAACAGCATGGGAGCTTTCAGCTTTGACAAGGGAGACAGATCGTAGAGTTTCGGGAGACAATTTGGGATAGGACTCACCCTTGGCACCACTTTGACGATGTTCCCACAGTATGTAAGACCCTATTTTTATGTTGCGGACAAGTAGTCTGTAAGACCTCATCTCTCACGAGGTCCTTCCCTTAATTTCAGGTTTTCTTGCACCTCTGCCTCGCAAGCATCGCTACATGATATTTGGGGAGGTCTGTTTGGGGAGGTTTGACGTCTCCTCGATGTTTGCTCTTGAGCCTCTACAAATACCCTCTCCAGATGTTATCACTATCTCATGATCACCATCTCCGTATGTTGTTTTCGATGTCGGCGAGGGGATGGTGGATGTCTTTGTAATCCTCTAGAGGCTCCCATGATACTTCTGTCGAATTTATTTTTTTCCGGTTCATCCTCCTTGTTCTAGCGCGATTCAGACATTCAGTTCAGACACAGACGTATGCATTGATCAATATATAGTAGATACAAAGGGACTCGTAAAGACATCAACAGGCAGAAAGGTCAAACGCAAGCCTCGCAGTGTAGTTAGATGATGATACTCAATATATGCACGGGGGAGGGACTCAGTCAAATGTGGCTGGGATAAATTGAGGTCTGCGAGTCTAAGGAGCTCGTCCTCCATCCTCCGGGTCCTCGGGATACTCATTGGGATACTCGCGCCCATATCCATGCTGATATCTCCCTCCCGAACCGAAATAAGCATGGCTTGGAGGGTGCCAATAACTCTCGACATATCCATCATATCCATCTCCAGAGTCGTGGTATGGAGCATCATGATACCCGCCGTTGTGATACTGAGGTTGAGGGACATGAGAGGGTTGACGGGGTGGGCCATGAGTGGGTTGATGCTGATGAGGACGGGGCTGAGGGCCAGGAGGAAGTTGTGGAGCACGGTGCATAGCACGAGGATCGTGATAATAGTCTGACTGGGGGTACCGAGTGAAGCCTGGACCATAGCGCGGCACTAATGGACCTCTTGGACGTGAGTCATACATTGGTCTAACCTCTGGATCATGCGGGGCTTCCATGGGAGGTTCACTGCGCCTGTGATTAGCGAGGTCAGGCTGCAGAGATGAAGGACGGTCTGAACGGATGGGCTCTGCATGCATGGTGTTGTCCTGGCTTACTGCGCGAGTTGTAGGATCTGCGTGGACGGGGTCTCTGCGCAAAGTGTTGCTTGCCACCACATGAGTAGCCGGCTCTATCTGGACAGCGTCGTTTACCGGCCGCATCACCAAAGTGGCAGCATTTGTCTGAATGGAATTTTCTGGGAGGGAAGGTACTTGGTGACGAATTTGCAAGGGGGACAAGGGTGGCAATGGGCGCGCGGGCACACTATCGGCATGACCAGCTGCAGCAGCAGGCTCGGTGCTCGCGGGTGCCTCTACAGAGCCTCTGGCAGTGCCATCAGCGTCATTTGGCTCACCATTGGCATGAGCAGCCGCAGTCGCAGGCTTGGTGCTCGCGGGTGCCTCTACAGAGCCTCTGGCGGTTGCCATTAGCGTCATTCGTTTCCGCGCTGGCCTTTGGGACCTCTAATCACATTGTCAGTTCGTAGGTATGAGGTTGATTAATGCCACACAAAAATTACCTTGAACTTTGGGGCCATCACGCAGGCGTTTAGAAGGTTGCTCTATCACTGTGTGGCATGGGTAAGTACCATTGCAGCTCACAGCAAACATAAAAACTCACCTCGCGCAGTTACATTGGGAGCCTCCTCATCGTCTGAGGACTCGACAGCGGAAGGTTGTTTACTCTTCTCAGAGCGTGCTTTGCCTTTCCCCTTCAAGCTCTTCGAATGTCCTGCCTTCGGCAAAGGAGGCTCAGCAGGCGAAACCCTTTTCTTTGATGCTCGCAGAGTGGTCTCCGACTTCGCCTTTCGTTTCTTAGATGCGGCAGAGTCGTCTTCATAGTCCGAGTCGCTCTTGGCGTTGTCGTCATCTTCAGGCTTCTCAGAGCCAGAGCGAGCATCGCTGACCTCACTGGACACAAGCGAAATGACTTCCTTCTTGACGTTCTTCTTGACGTTCTTCTTGACGATTTTCTTCTCGTCCTTCTCGACCTTCTTCTGGCTCTTTGGGGGCCTCACCACCTTGAATTCGCGCGACGGGGGAGGTTTAAGAATGGGTTGGACGGAACCGTCATCATCAGAGTCGTTGTCATCAGAGAGAGTTGTGAGAGATGTGTGTGATTTGATGGGCGCCTTTTTCATTCTGGTAGCAGCCGCACTCGGCTTTGCACGGGGAAGTCCAAGGCGATCTGATTGGCCGTTTGCAAAAAGACGACGCCCTCCTCTATGAGCGCAATCTTCTGCGGGAGGTGCTCCTTCTAATATTGGCATCTCGGAGGTGAGGAGTTTAGCTATAAGGAAGGATCCGCTATAAGCATGCGCGAGTTAACATAGATTCAAACATACCTTGCATAGCCTCAGAAGCCTTTTTGACCTGCATAGAGCCTGCCTTCAAGGCCTGCGACTAAAATCCCAGTCTCTTTCAGCGTCAAATTGGCGATTCCTTTGTTTGAAGTCGTATGGAAATCGCCGGGGAGCAACACATCCTCTGGATATCCCTTGATGATCATCCCGAGACGAATGAGCTCCGCAGGAAGAGTCTTCCATGGAAAGTTCCTCTTGGATGAAAGCTTGCCACCAAGTTTCTCTATTGTTTACCATCAGCGCACAAACAAACAACTAAATGTACTGAGACATACCGATTTGTCGAGCTAACTCTTGCTTGATCCATGGGATTCCGTTCTTTGAAATATCCAGGCACTCTTTCGTCGTCTCTTCGATTATCGGCGCTTCGGACTGGTTGCGTTGGACGATCTCGATTTCGTCTTGGAAGGCCTCTTCAACGACACCCAGAGACGTTAGGTTACTTGTATCAACGCTTAGCATAGATCCTGAATAGAATACATCCATGCTTACTATACTTGGGCTTTGAGATGGCCAATGATGGTATCATCATCGGCTTTACAGCGCGTCAGCCAAAACTACAAGAGGGTCGTCAGGTCATCGCGGGAGGGTCGTCAGATCATCGCGAGAGGGTCGTCGGATCATCGCAAGAGGGTCGTCAGAACATCGCAAGAGGGTTGTTAGAACATTGCAAGAGGGTCATTAGAACATCCCCCATAGTGCAAAAAAATACTCTTACACCTGCAGCTCCAGCCGTTGTATGGGCCAAGCCCAGAGAACCGTCCTGATTGACAACTTTTCCACATGTTACCAGTGCTCCTTCAAACCCGAAACGAGCAGCAGCGATATCCATCTGTGTGATGTCAGAAACGCAACATTGCGAAATCAAAGAACTAGACGTACCATAGCCGAGACCTTCTTGCCAAACTTATGAAACTCCTGAGCCCGCATGGCAACTGTCTGTGGTGCACCCATCAGGACCGTGGCCTCCTCATGATACTCGAGAATTGTTTGCCAGGAGTCCGGATATTCCTTTTTAAACAGCTCGTAGCAATTGCGACGCACAGTTGCACCTTGAAATTCATTAAATTAGAAAGATGCAGCATCAAACAAAATTAAGAAAAATTCACTTGGCGTGCCAGGACCCTCGGGAGCCGTGTCACCAAGTCTTTTCAGCTCCTGCTGGGGATTAGCCTTGAAGTAGCTGCTGTAAGCATTCCAGTGGTTGACGTTGTTGAAGGAACGCCCGTTGCTCTTGTGCCATAAAGCAATGACTTGATGGGTAGGAATAGAGGTGTTGCGGCTGACGTCGCGAATAACAGTTTCGAGCTTCATAAAGCCCTCTTGTAGTAAGGCGTTTGCCACGCCCTGCCTTCGACCTTTCACCGTAGGGATAGCATCACCTTGATTGTCTACGTCCATGGCCATGTTGGACCCAAAATCCATGTCCGTGGGAATGAATTCGACATGAGGCGTATCCCAGTCCCCAACAGTGGGTGTCGGAGGGATGATCCGAGTGTGAGGGATTGCAGGCAGCATTGTCGACGGTCCAGCTATGCCAGCCCTGTCACATTGCTATCCAAAACATTGAAGTTGATACCACCGAAGTCGTACTCCTCCGGCATAAAGGCAGCTGTAGCGAATAAGTTTGGCCGTGGAGGCTCGCGAGGAGGCTCGTGCGAGTGGGAAGGGATGATCTGAGGAGTGTCATAAAATAAATCTTGAACAGGGCTGAGCCTGGCCGGGGGGGGTGGGCTGGGCGGGGAACAGCAGGTTGAAATGGGACCGAACAGTTGTCGGGGAACAGGCTGAGCCTGGCTGGGGGGCGTGGGCTGGCGGGGAACAGCATGGTTGAAATGGGAACCGAACGTTGTCGGGGAACAGGCTGGAATGGAACTGAGCATTGGCGGAGCCAGGGAGTAAAAACTCTGAGGTTGGCTCGACAAGAGGCTGAGCCTCTGAGGTTTGCTCGACAAGCCTTGCCCGACGCGCTGATGCCTCCTTGACCAAGCCTCCATCGCGGTTGGTGGCTTTGATGTGGGTCCGGAGTTTTGTTGGAGTTTCGATGACAGGAGTCAGTTGACGCCTTCCCCCGCCAACTTGCTCCTCAGGAAATCCTTGGTCACTGTCAGCCATGTCAGGCTCAGTGTGAACGTATTCAGGAGGAGGAGATTTTTGAAAATCTGCAGGTGTTTTTTGAGTCATAGCTAGGGATGTGTTAGCGATTGTGTAGTTCTAATCATCGAGACTTTACTTTACAAGACAATTCAAATGCCAAGATTTGAACGAGGTTGCAGACAGGTTTTTTTCCTGGAAAAAGGTTAGATAGTAAGCCAAGAGCGTGAGGAGAAAAAAAAAATTGTATCAACATACTGAGATGATCTTGGAAGATGAGCGGAGGCAGGAGATAGGTTGATGGCGACCTCCCTCCATCTTCGTAAGGTTTAATGAACAGGATCCGCTGTTTGAAGAGAGAAGTAAGAACACCGTGATCAATGAGGACAACTCACTTATGGTCCAGAGATCGCCATTGGACATCTCACTTATGGTCCAGAGATCGCCATTAGGCAGATACATCGCCAGAGGATCTGAAGATGTTCATGATTGAGTTTTTAAAGATGGAATTCAAGAACTCCATGATATGCAACTTGAAGAACAACTTACATGTAGGACGCGTTTAGTGTATACAGTTCAAGCGTTGCAATTGCAGTGAAAAGAATTAAGCATACGTGAAGCGACAAGGATCACGAACATTTGTGTGGGAAAACAATCAAATCACACCAGTAGTTGCGTAGCAAAGTCTTTGGTTTGTATGTACTGTTCTACAGTTGTAACGAAGGGAAATTCACCGTCTGATCCCCCAGTATGCCCACGTCTGATGCGCGTCCTACTCCCCCAATAAGTCCAGTAATCCCGTGGCATTACACCACTCTCCCGCAACTCACGCTTCAGCAACCTGCGCGTTTCCACAATAAAAAACATTTGATCTCCTACAAATCGGACGGTCAGCACATCGATAACTGAGTGAACTTCTAGGTACTCACAACACGGAATTTGACATATGCCTGACGAACTCGCCATAGTTGCCAGTCAGTGATAGGTGCGTCCTTTTCGACATCAAAGTCGGGCAGTACTTGGTCGCAACAATGGCCACCTTTCATCATACTCATCTAATATTTCATCGATGAGAAGGTCGGTGCTGCTGGCCCAAGGTTGATGTCTTCGGAACATCGGAATTTTGGAACGCAGGAACTCAGCCTGATGGGCAGTCCATCTTTTGTGACAAGAGGTAAGCCTAGAGCGCGAGGAGAGAAAAAAAACATACTGAGATGATCTTGAAATGTGGGAGCGGAGGCAGGAGATAGGTTGATGGTGTCCTCCCTCCATATTCATATAGTTGGATGAAGAGATCCGCTGTTTCAAAAACAGAAGTTAAGAACGCCGTGATCAGTGAAGACAACTCACAAGTGCATCGCCAGAGCCCCTCCAGCTGTTCGGGATTAGTAACTGCTGCGTGGTTTGAAGTGCGGATCACCAGTCCATGAATGATATTTTTGTGCTGGTAGGACACAAGGACGTACCCTGATTCTCGTAGGAAGCCGAAACGTTTGGCAGTTTGTGGTGGTAGTGAGATTCACAGGCTTCCTACAATATAATCTCCCCTGTAACGGACAGAGTATGTGCACAGGGAGAGCTGTGAGTGACGGCAAAACTTGCTCACCGAATTCTAGAGCAGCTGGCTGTGTGGTGTCAACATTGTCTTCCTGGAACAGCCGCATGCAAAGTGAGTGGGACAGAAGAGGACAAGATATGGTAGGGGAGGAAGGAAGAAGGGTGCTCAGATGTTCACACTGAGGAAGGAAGAAGGGTGCTAGATGTTGACACGAGGAAGGAAGAAGGTGCTTAGGAAGTTGACACGTGGGAATCAAATTCGCCAACGCCAACAGCAGGATGGGAACCAAACCCGACGCCGGCAGTCTATTGATCTCACTCCTCCGTTATCGATCTATTCTTTTGTTATCGATGGCATGCTCACTTGATCTTTACCACTCACCAAGTCCAAGGTGTCCTTGTCGATGGATGCCGACCTCACTTTATCTTCACCACTCACCAAGTCCAAGGAGTCCTTGTCGATGGGATGCCGACCCTCGCAAGACTCGAGAACTCAACTCAACCGCATCGCATCCAAGCATGACTTCATCTGCGGAGGATGTGTTAGAGGATTGGCTAGAGAGGCTGGAAAAGCTATGACTCAGAGAGTTGGAGGCTGCTGGATGGGTTGCCGTGCATCATGGGCGGTTTAACCGCACTTTGTGTAAGTTATACCCGTCAAGCGTTCTGTAGAATGTCTGATCGTGGATCCTACAGGAAACCTCAGTGGGCAGGGGTTAAACTTTCCCTGGAAGACCCTGCCCACCTTCCTAGGGAAAACGGCTGTGTACTCTACAACTATCCAGAAGACGCCCTCATGCCTGGTGAACTTCGCGACACGAACCAGAAGAGCAAAGGTATCAACGACCTAACGCTTCGTGAGCGTGGCGTGCTCTCAGATGCCCTCAAAGATGGCTCACTGACCCTCAAACGCTTCCGCGCCAAGAGATTTCTTCCCCGTACCCTATTGGCCTCTCGCAAACCTGTCATCTATGGCGAGGCTCCTGGACCTGAGTCCACCCCACGCATTCGGACGTCGCATGTTCGTAAATGGTCGGCATTGATCGGAAGGGCCCTATTCGTCTCACACTGGACGAATCATCTCCCGCCCTTCTCCGCCCCTTCTCCCGCCCCTTCTCCCGCCCCTTCGCGTCCTCGTCCCGCCCTTCGCGTCCTCGTCCTGGCCCGACTAGTCATCTCAAGGAGTCCCACCCCGCCACTTCACGTCCTCGCCCTGGCCCTTCTAGTCGTCTCACCGCCCTTTCTCGTCCTCGTCCTGGCCCTTCTCGTCATCTCAAGGAGACGACTACTGCCGGCCCTTCTCGCATATTCGTAGAGGTCCCTCCCGCCCGCGACGCCTCCCCCGGCCCCCATTGTTAGCGGAGTTGACGCTAGAGAGCTCATTCCGGGTATAGCCTGCCTTACCCAGAATTCAACAGCGACGGATGCCACTGTAAGTGCTGTGGATGAACTTGATACACCAGAGTATTGAGTAGGCAAGTACACAACTTGAAGAAGTATCTTTCCCTCACATTCTGTACTCTGTACCATACATGTTGTCAATTTGTCGTTGTACCGTACTATGCATGTCCTTGTAGCATATACAATTCTAATACAATTTTAATTACAATCACTCAAATGGCAAGATTGGACAACTTTTGCGGTGCCATGGAAGGAAAAGTGATGTACTGGGTCTGGGTGCCTTGTTACGATCAGATTTTGCGACACCGATCCCTGTGAGGATCTGAGGATCATTTATGGCGCAGAAGGAGGGGAGGAAGCACCCTCCGGAGAGGTCCGTCAGCCAATGACATAGATTATAAATCTCGTATAAAACAAAAAACATGTCTGTGGGGGCTCATGCGTCCCAATGAAAGCCTACAAATAGGCCAGGAGGGAAGGCCTCGTCAGTCCGGTTCTGATCATATAGATATTTACGAGGTTTATCACGCGGAACGAGCTTACTGCATGTAACTGTGGTTTAGTGCTTGAGTTGTAAGTGTTTCTACTCACTCAGACGTGTGACTTTGACGCCAACTCACTAAATAATGTCTAAGTTTCTGTTGCGCGGGGGCTCATCCGTCCCAATGAAAGCCTACAAATAGGCCAGGAGGGAAGGCCTCATCAGTCCGGTTCTGATCATATAGATATCTACGAGGTATTATCACGCGGAACGAGCTTATTGCATGTAACTGTGGTTTAGTGTTACTCACTCGATAATGTCTAAGCTTCTGTTGCGCTCAACTGTTTGATGACCATAAGTATGCATTGTATATTATGAAACAGGTATTCTAGCTACAAGTGCGTGTACATAGTGTCTGAATGCTATCATATCGTCTTCGTGAATGCCCGGTCTGTGCGCTCCTCGTAACACTGCTGCAATAGCTGCGAGAACCCATAGACCGCAGTCATAGCCATTCGTTTGCAGAGGCTGGACTACCAGTGGGCGAGCTACCCAACCCTTGACGTCAATAAGGCCTGCGCCATGACGTTGGTGGGCAATGGATGACAATCGGGTGATAAGATTCATTATGTCCTATAACGATCATGAGTTCAACATAGCTCAACTCGAATACTCACCTTGACGTCAGTTTTCCATGGTTGTCTGTCAGCGAGACTGTCGAAGAGGTGCAACTCTTTCGTTGACATATAGACCACGCAAAATACCCAATGCCCAACAGGAGAGGGCCGATGAATTGGTATAAGCCAGATATCTTTCTCCCAATACGATGTCCACGACGTGTTTCGCCATAGTACTTCATCGGACGCATTGTATCGAATGCGAGGAAGATCGTGCGTGGAGAGAATGGCGCAAGGACGTACATGAGAGGTAGTTAATATCTCGGAGTAGAGCAATGCAGCGACGCCATTGATACATGTGTCGTTGAGTCGGGCTGTAGGCTGTGCGAGCATGGAGACATCCCTGGACTCAAATACTTGATGAGGGAAACCGTCTTGCGCTGGTCGTACGCGGGTTCGGGAGATGTCCTTCATACGTGTGATGGGGATCTCCTCGGGGCTAGGAATTTTGAAGTGATCATTTTGAAGGTTCTATGAGGTAGGATAAGTATGACGCTCTATACGAGATATTGGAAGGTACCTCTGGGAGTTGCCATGTTATGACATATTCAGGTTCTCCCATACTTATCTTCATCGTCGTCCTCGTCACCAATGGTACCGTCTTGTAAAATCTGAGAGTGCCGCTTGTTCAGGGCCTTCTTCAAATGCATGTGGAACGGATTCCTCGACGGTGTCTTCTTCGGGGGAGGGATCTAGAAGTGTGAGGGAGGTCGGTATGAGCGAGTATGCAGCAGTGGTTGGTGATCCGTGGCTCCCAGAAAGAGAAATGGCGAGCTTTAGTGCTGCGTTGCCACTGCCATTGAAACGAGTGGAAGACGCCAATGGAGTAACCCATCTGGTCTGTAGCAGAAGGACATGATCGCGCCGTTGCTGAATTGTGAACATGAATGTTCGGTCTTGTTAAATTAGCACTGATCATCGACGTGCGAAATGACTTACTTGTAGGCAAGCGCAGAGCGAGCTCAAGAGCCGCAAGTTCATCTCCAAACCATCGGCAAAGATTGTCAGCCTCGAGCCCAAGGCGGCGCTGTTCTTCCTGACACCGTTCCCATTTCAACAACGCTCGTATCCCATCTCTGACATCCGGATCTTCCATCCAACGAGGAACATCGCCTACTGACGGGGTGATCCAAACATCCTCCATCAATGTTTGGTCATTTCGAAGGTCCGCAAGCTTGGTAGGAAGAGGAGTAGGAAGTGGGATGCTCCAGGATGGATCGTAGAGGCTCTCCAGACGCTCACAATACGAGTTGAATTTGCGAATTGCAGTCATTAACGCTGGCTGGCGCTTTGCGATTGCCTTACGAGTTTGTTGATGAAGCTTCGTGCCTTGCGAGATAACAAGTCAGTTTTGATGATCCGAAATTGGAAGAAAATGCTTCACCGAGGGCCTGATTTGCACCACCGACGGCGCGATCAAGTTTATCCCACTCAAAAAAACTTCCTATAGCTCTCTTCCGAATATTGATTTTGAGATCGCGGGCCATCAGGAGTGTCCGAACGAAATCTAAGTCCACATCTTGGAGCTCTGGAAACCTGTCATGAACATTGAGTGACGAATACAGTACTTCAACCTTGGTCATTAGACGTTCATGGCTGCGCTCAAGGCTTGCTATAGCATCCAATGTCTCTTCGCTGACCGAGCCCTTTTCGACCACAGAACGTGTGGCTTGCAAAGCCCTATCCGAGGCATCTAGATCTGCCTGTAGAGCAAGCACCACATCGAGTTCCTTTTTGAGCCGGGCAGGAGCATCTGTAGTTCACAATGCGTGACGTAAGTTTCATCTTCGAACGAGGAAAGCTAAACTGACGTACGGGCGCGAATGGAGAGTTGAGACTTCTTTTGATCCGCCCACTGAGCCTGCAGATCCTCGGCGGTGATCCCACATTTCCTTAGAGCTTCCTTCGCTGCAGATCCTTGGTTGTTAACTCCACGTTTGAGGCGACGTTTGATCCAATCTCCGAGATCTACTTGCATCTCCATACCAATAGCAGCCGCCTGCCTGTCTATCAACCAGAGCCGCCTCTGCCGCTGCACGCACGTGTTATGAAGAAGCTTCATCAGAGTAGAGTGGGTACTTACTGAGGATGAACGTTGAATTCCAATCAGCTTAACAAATCTCGACCACAACCTCTCAGTACCCTCGCCGTCTGATAGACCGAGGCCGGTACACATCCGAGGGTTGTACTCAAGCTGACAGGCCCACTCGTGGCCATATGCGTGCATGGCGGTGGTTGCAAATCGAAGACGCGATGTCACCGAAGAAGGAAGAATATCATACTAGTATCACGTGAGTGGGAGAAGTTTTATCTTAAGGAAACTTACGTGTGATAATGACCGCGAGAGCACGCAACCGACATCATAGAGGGCAATGACATTGGCTTCCTGTGGGACTAAGGAGAATAAATGCTCAAGTAGCGCTACAGAATATTTTTGTTGCTCGCCGGGCGAGTCAATATTGGCAAAGAACAACGGAATGTCATGCCGGCAGATGATCGCCATAACTCCAGTATCGTCGAACGAATCCATTGCGGCCTTCTGTTTCTTCCCATCCGCAGCTTCATATGAGTGTTCACACTGATCTATCGCTTCATCTGGCACTGCCGAAGTGTGCTTCTTTGGGGCACGTTTGCGGAGTGATTGTATGCGGTGCCCGACTTCATCCACTTGAGCCTTGGGAAGGAAATAGGCAGGATCGTAGAAGCGCGGGCAGTCGCCAGCAGACCGTCGGTGGCGATGGTGGAAGTTGCCATCCGTGGCAACATGAATGTCGCCGCCCTCGCTGAGTGGTCTTCCAAAAAGCACGCCTGCGAAGCATGCAGGACAACGCTGCATGAGAATGGGGGAGCACCTGCCTTTGACGAGTGTTGTATTGGATGATGTGGGCGTGGATATACCACTGTCGTCTGGAAGTTGAGGTCTCCGAGCCTCGTACACTCGTTCTCGAGCGATTTGTACTGCCTTCAGTTTGACGCTCGACTTCGACCTGCAAGATGTCGAACCATTGAACAGCTTGCCCAAGGCTACGTCGAAAAGGTTCTTGTATGATTTGGCCCTTTTGTAATGAGCAACCGTCTGAGAGGCTGATAAAAAAAAAGACTTACATCTCCACGTGTCATTTGAAACCCTCTGCGAGCATAGTGAGTCTTGAGAGCAGATGCGAGCGCATGAATGGCATCGCAGGAACGCTCGAATAAGGCTCGATAGAACCCAAGTAGGTCGATGGAAATGGCCATGCGTGGTTGAGAAGGCGCGGTAGGAAAAAGGCCGTGATGCACGAGGACCTGCGCAAGCGTTGAACATTGGCACGCTAATACATCCACAAGAAGGAAACCTGCCAATCGTCAGTTGGAACTGCTTGAACAAATGAACAACTTACGATCAAAAAAAGGCAAATTATTGAAACTCGTCGCTGTGCGCAATCTTGGTTTGCACAGGCAGATATCACCGGGCGTGCTTCTGGAAGAGGATGCCCGTGTGTTCTGGCTGAATACTTCAGAAAGGCATCCACCAGGGTAGGTACAAGTGCCTTCCAAGCACTGTTGAGGTTATAGGACATCCTGCCTGGCAGGAGGCGACGCCCAGGGTTCTCATGCTCCACATCTGTAGGGTGAGAAGCAGGCTGGTCAGGCTGGTCTGCAGTGACTACATAGTCGTCCGAGTTAGCGTCATAGATGTAATCTGTCGGGTCGTCGTAATTAGCATCGTCGATACTCATTGGCGCTTCGGATTGAGGAGGGGTGGAGACAGAACTGAGATTTTCGGCATGCAGAACTGGGAGTGGATTCATCAATGTGGCCATTTGGTCAAGGAGACGCTTGTGCTTGGCATCAACGCCAGGAATGTTAAAAAGCTTGAGTTTTCTTCACGTCTCGAGATTTCTTGGGGCTTACAAAATGAAGCCCAAGCCCTGAGGATGTTGGCTGAGCGCCACGCGTAGTGCGGGCGGGGGGCATGGCTAGTCAATGGCTAGAACAAAGAAAAATTGAAAGGACTTAGTGCACGAACAGAGTACTGTCAGGCACGAATGACAGGCGCGTCGTGAAAGATATCCAGATGGTCTCAAGGACATATCAACGAGGTTTGGACGAGGTTTGCGATCATCACAGAGGTGTACAGTGTATCCTGGGAGGGCCAGGATGATTTTTCGAGGATCCCAGGAGGCGCTGCAGGAGGAAGCAAGGTATATTTGGTCGTACTAAAAATAGAACATCGCTGAGGCTAGGTCTACGAGATAGGGTTTCATCTAACATAATAATACCCTCTTACTGACCTTTAATACTACCGAGAAGTAATGCCTGAGGTGATAGGACTTCAGTTGGCAAGCGCCAGAGAGCTGATACGAGTCCCTCGTGCAAATTAATCGACTGCGTGATCTTGTCCTTCTTTTCGACCAGTTGTCGGTTAATATTTTTTATACCATCCATTTCCAGGCCCGCGATCTCGTGCAAAACTACATCCTGCTGTTAACGTTCGGTGATGATGGCGCTGATACTCTGCACGGACGACTGATTGGCATTGGGGATCCTGGAATAACTTTCAAGGTCTGGAATTCGATATCCAATAATCATCAATTCGGTTTGTCGCAATAGACATACTGTCTCTTGTAAATGTGCGAGGATCTCATCAGAGAACTCGTGAGTCTCCCCAGGGTGCTTTACGTTGATTGCGTGGTTTTCCGACGTTATACATGGCTTTATATGACTTTATATTCCAATATAACGAAAGTATTTTCTATATATGATCATATATCGGCATATATGATAATATCTGCGGCTCACCATCCTCTGATGCCTTGTCAGGAAATCTGAAAATGGAGCCAAATCATATACACTATTCCCACGCACTGTAGATAGTAGTTCCAATTAAAATCACTGGAAAATGCATTGGTGCTGAATGTTTCAGAGTAACTTCCACTGAACTGCATGCAGTTAAGTTCATTGGAGTGCTGAATCCAATTCAGCACCACTTTCAGCACTATTTCCAATGAATGCACACAGACCAAAGAACTTGGCCTGAGCCAAGTGCGAGCATTGTGTAAACCAATTAAACTCAATGAATGTCATAAATAGCTTACAATAATAACATTTTCGCTAATTGGTAGAAGAAGGATGGTATATATTAAATTGTG
>JABBWA010000506.1:0-29260 GCA_016628065.1 Suillus lakei
TCTGATCTTGGAATGACTCGGAATATCGGGGGCCCAAGTGATGTATAAACCTCGGAAGTCATCATCTATATTATTGAAGATATCAGTGTCATCTGCTAGCAGAAAATGCTTACCGAGGGTGACCGAAAGCAGGTAGGCAGAAGCCACACACCAGCCAGATTCAACTGCGGCAACGTCATCTCCTACCATTAAAGTCGCAGGCGACGCCTCATCGAACTTTGGATATGCCCATTGCAATGAGTCACTTAGAACGCCATCAATGAAACACCTAAATCACAGCCAGTCAAAATATTGCAAGAGCATATCCAAAGCACGTACAGACGGAAGGATGCGATGATCTATGTGTATGATGCACAAGGGTGACGTGCGTCCATCGAGAAGTTGTCACTTTCGACTTGGAAGCATTTCAACTTTTCGAACGGCGCGTGATCGCAAGGCTAATGCCCCGTTACTACCGACAGAGAGGGCCACGGCATCGCTGGACCCAAAATATATGCTGAACAACTTGTGTGGCTCTGAAGGCATCCTTTCAAACCAAATCCAAGCCTGCCTACGATTTAGACATGATCATAATTTACAGACCTAATAGCCTACCATGAATGTGAACCCATGAGCAGGGAGAGCCTTCATTTCTGTGGACGATATCGCGAGTGCAGAACGACCATTGAGTGAGAAGTGGTGTGGCCACCTCGACTTCGCACTTGAACGCAGAAGTTCTAACATGTCTACATCCACAGATCCATCTTGCTTGGCAGTGCACTGCAGTAAATCCCTCGAGTCTTGGGTACTAGCACCCATTTCGAAAAGTCGGCGAAGAATCTTTCCTAGGATACGGTGTTCGCTACCGTCATCTCCGGTGCTACTCATATTAGTCTTCCACGATTTGAAAAGGTGCGGCAAGACATTTTGCATGCTTAAGACAGCGAGGTTTCTATGCGTGCTATGCGTCAGATGTTCTAGAAGCCGGTAAACGATAAGCCTCAGAGCGCGATCCTTGTTCATGGTTCGCAGAACGAAGCTCCAAAGAATACTGAATGCTCCAGGGAGGCTGATACTGGCTAGGTCAGGTGCAAATTCCAGGAAGTAGACGTGCATCGCCTCGGTATCGGGAAATTTTGTTCGTAATGAGCTGAAAAATTCCGCGAGGAAGAAGTCATCAAATGAAAGAGCTAGCAAGCACCCGAGCGTCACATCCGCGGTCACCGCATTGCACACCAACAAGTCCACAGCATCAGAAAGTGAAGAGTAGCCGATGAATTCCTTGGTTTTCGAGGTCACGATAGCATTACCATCAGGTGCAAAGAAACGCACCTCGAAGAACTCAAGATTCGCTGCATGTCCCTTTAAAGCCTCGGAGGCCAACGCGAACACTGACTTGATACAAGCCACAACATCACGCGTCTGTTGGGATCCTCGTCGCCCGATCGTTGTTGACAGTGTAGAGAGTACGTGAACCAGTAATAGAAATCCGTCTGAACCACGAAACGCGTCTTTTGTTTCAGGTACTTCACGAATGAGGTTAGCAATCCGTTGCAAGAGCTACAAGATGTGATTATGGGTATCCCACTGAACATAGAACAACACGGGGCTCACAGTCGTCTTTGCGACTACTGCCTCTGTTACTTTCAGCTCCTCTACCATGTCCCGCATGGACTGTTGCGTCACATTTTCGCCTCCGTTGCCGGAATTTGGGGCACCGCTGCCAGTGATGTTAACTGCAGACAGAACGGGTGCAAGTTCTTCATGATTCTGCCATGGTGCAAGAAGCGACCGAAACATTCCCACAGGAACTGTGTTCAATCAGGTTCAAGTCCCAAGCAGTTAGAACGCGACCTGGAGAATAACGATGGAGGTATGTTGAATAGTAGTTCAAGTACGTACAGCCGAGTAAGTTGCTGGGAAATTCTCATTACATCATAATCATTTGTATAGAATTTCCGATCCACTGTACTTAGTACAAGTTACTACACACAACTTGCGATCAGGCCTAGGATGTCAGACTTATCCATCCCTGATTAATATACTCATACGCCATGTACAATGATCTTGTTTCTTTCGCAAGTCTGAGTAGCGTAATCGACGATCGAGTCCCCTGGCACACCAAACAGGACATACACCGAAGAGGCATCACACCCTCTAATTCCTCCTCGCATTGATGATATCGACAAACTCTGGCTTCAATGAAGCCCCTCCGACAAGGAAACCATTTACGTCGGGTTGAGTCGCTAAAAGGGCGAGTCAGTATCTCCTCCTCAGTCTTCTGCCGTACTAGACGTACAAAGCTCTTTGCAGTTTGCAGCGGTAACACTGCCTCCATAGATAATCCTGGTGTTCTCTGCTACAGCAGGGGACACCGCCCCAGAGAGGAACGTGCGGATGTCCAAATGAGCCTCCTGAGCTTGAGCGGATGTGGCAACTTTGCCTGTGCCAATCGCCCACACGGGTTCGTATGCGATCACAACACCACTGGAATAGTATCAATCAGCACAGTACAGCACAACGACCGTACAAATTCGCACCTCCAGTCGCTCTCCTGCAAAACATCGACGACGGCCTGCAACTGCTTCTGAACGACTGCTGCAGTCTGCCCTGCTTCACGCTCCTCAAGGGTTTCGCCAACGCAAAGGATGACTCTCAGTGTCGCGTTTAAGGCAGCCTTAGTCTTCTTAGCGACCAACTCAGACGTTTCGTTGAAAATGGACCGGCGTTCAGAGTGGCCTGAAAGAATTCAGCCAATATCTATGAAGTAGATAAACCACTCACCTAGAATCACATAGGGGATCTGGGCGTCGACGAGTTGCGCAGGACTAATGATGAAAGATCAAGATCAAGCCAACTCAAACGTTCTGTTAACTCGCCTGGTTTCACCAGTAAATGCTCCTGAGTCTTTGAAGAAGCAGTTTTGAGCAGAGACCTGTATTTCTTTTCGGACCTTCTCTTTGAGTGGGATGAGATAAAGTGACGGGGGCGCAATGACGATCTCTATGGTAAGCCCTGTGAGCCGAAGGTCTCGTAAATACGAGAAAAACAAGCACCAGTCGTGCTGTCCAGATCAGCATAGTTAAGGGCATCGATGATGGATTCCTTTTGACCCCGCGAGGTGGGGTTCATCTTGAAATTTCCGCCGACAAAGAACTGAAGAGGCATATCGAATGATAGTCGATGTATATGGTTGAAGAGAGAAGACTTTGATTCAAAGACAATGTCGAGCAGAGGAGAATAGCGGCGTTGGCAGGTGTTCAGCCTTCAAGTAGGACTAGTCCATATCTAATCTTTATCGAGAGTCCGACGCTAAATCCGATCATACGACGAGATCATACGAGTGTAATCAATAAATTTCAAACGTGGGCGACGCAACTCGTACGACTCAGTTCTAGCCAAGATCGCAATTCGGTTTGTCTTCAGACACCTGATCATGCAGTAATTTCCAAACCACTGTACAAGATATCTTTTGTTCCTCATATCGCCTCAAATCACGACTCCTGCAGCTTAAGTGAAGAATAGTCCTCCATCCGCAGAAACCTGTGTCGGTAGAATCAACAGGTTTAACCAGATTCCAATCCAATGCTGGTGTACTTACGCTCTGCCCTAGTAGCATTATATTAGGTATCTGATAGGCACAAAAGTTCCACATGGCTGGGACTCGGAAACTCACCAGTTATAAAGTGCGCCTCCTTTGACGTGAGGTAGGAGACAACACTTGCAATATCGTCCGGAGTACCCTCGTATCCAACCGTTGTCTGCACCTGATGCGAAAAACTACGTGAATGTATAACTCCGTACAGTCAATTCGCATCTTACTCGTTGAATTGAACCAGGATCATGTCCGAGTCCCTGTTCAGCATTCCATCGCTCCCTTTGTTCTCTCATGGTCCGCACTGAAGGTGAGTTCGGACGAGTTGAAACAACCAAAACACACTACTGCGCACGCAATTCTGTCTGGATAGGCCCTGGAGCATAGCAGTTCACGGTGATACCGTGTTGACCAAGCTCCATAGCTGCGGAGGATCAGTTATCCATTACTCGTTTTATGCTCAGTCATCTCACCTGCAGCCTGAGTCAGCCCCCTCACAGCAAATTTGCTGCTGCTATACACAATATAATCCTTGCCGGCTTCGTATCGCAGGTAAGTCAGAACACTGTTTGAACAGGCAATTCAATCGCTGTACCTTTCTTTCCGAGCACTGATGATGCCCCTATAATCCTTCCCCCCCGTCCTTGCTCGACCATCTGCCGGGCGGCATACTTATAACAGAGGAACGTCCCTCGTACATTCACAGAGAAAGTGGCGTCGAAACTTTCCACGTCAGCTGGGCACAGGTATAGCTGCGGCGAACGTTAGCCCCACATAAAGGCCACTTACCGTCCAAGACGTTGCCAAATGCGATTATCCCGGCGTTAGCTATCATCTACTCATTATCAGCCAATGCAATCAGAAACGTGTTAAGCAGGACCCTGGACTTGCCACATCGACGCCCCCCAAAACCCGAACAGTGGTTGCAATCATCTCTTTGACCTCGTCTTCCACCGATACATCTGCGGGGATGATGATCGTTCTTCGTCCCTTGATATTAATGTCTCTGGCTACAACATCTAATTGCATGCTCTTGATTGCGAGGTCATTCAGAGCGATATCAAAGCCATCATCGGCAAGGCGAAGTGCAATGGCACAGCCAATTCCCTGGCTAGCTCCTGTGACAATAGCAGTACCTTTTGGTTGCGACATGGAAGAAAGGAGGAGTTTCAATGTTAGCCAGAGTGTGTGGGCAAGTCTCGAATGCGCTGGCACCGAGCCGCAACTGTGCCGCAGGCTCTAATTCCCCACTTCAGACTTATCCGAATGTAGCCTATTAGTTCTACCACAGTTTTACCACAGGTCCGTCGGGTGAAGTTCCTGCATCATTTGGTGCAAGTTTATGTCACCATAGCAAGATCTGTGAAGAGTAACGATACAATTGTTTACAAGGCTTTGTCTCAGGTCATGCTGATTCCCCCATCGACGGAAATCTGGGAGTAAAATCAGATCAACTATGTGCAGCAAACCGACTTGACTTACACATTGGCCTGGGACATTATATGCTTTGTGAGCAAGAGGCAGGCTCAATGAAGCTATGAACTTACCGGTAATGAAGTGCGCTTCCTTCGATGCGAGATAGCTTACGATGCTAGCTACATCTTCGGGCTGTCCCATGTGTTTGATAGGAATATTCTCAGATATCTTATCGAAGTTGTGAAGAAAGGAGGTGTTCATGATCTGAGCAAGTTTGCAATCGTGCTATGCTCACCAACGCCAACCACTTCCTCGAGACAGGATCGATAATAAGTTCTGCCAAATCCAAGTTCCCAGACTCGTCCAGCATGCCCTCGGCTAACTAGGAGTTAGCTTCAAAATCGGAAATTGGTTCAATCTTACTCATAGGAGTCTGTATCACGCCCGGAGCATATGCATTTACAGTAATGCCATATTGACCCAGCTCAAGAGCTGTCAAGTAGTCTTTATCAACGGCTGCCCATGAGAGAATCTCAACAATTACCTGCCACTTGAGTTAGCCCTCGAATGGCAAATTTGCTCGCTGCATATGAGGAATGGTAGGGAACGCCTGTCCGGCCGTGTGGATATAAGTACTCATTCAGATGCATATATAACGCACCCATTTTGCCCGCGAGTGAGCTCGCACCAATGATTCGACCACCGCGTCCCTGTTCAATCATCTGCATGGCAGCATACTTGTAACACAGGTAAGGTCCACGGGCGTTTACTGAGAGAGTATGGTCCCATGACTCTACAGTCGCTAGTGGAAGACATCAGAAAACGTCAATCATAGACTTTGGCCGAGATCGTACATGATACAAGCGAGGCAAGCGTTCCGACTCCAGCATTGGCAACCATCTGTACACGAGAAATATTCAGGGAACACGTCTAGTGAGACAAGAAGAGCGACCGACGACGTCCAATCCACCAAGTTTTGCAACAGCATCATCAACCATCTCCTTGACTTGTTTGTTGACAGTCACGTCGGCGGGAACGACGCAGACTTGTCTCCCAAGACTTTGAATTTCAGTCGCTACCAGTTCCAGCTTGGCATCTTTGTTGGGTAAATCGTTGAGAGCGACGTCAAAGCCATCCCGTGCAAGCCGTAGAGCGATGCCGCGGCCGATTCCCTGAGCAGACCCAGTTACCAATGCGATACCCTTTGAGATAGACATGAGCGTGGTTACTCAGGGTAATGTGGCACTCGCGCACCTATGTATTATAAGACTTCTGAACCAGTGATCACGTACTCGATTTCTGTTGTTTTTGTATCCCACTTTAGGCTAGCCACGTACTCGATTTCTGTTGTTTTTGTATCCCACTTTAGGCTAGCCACGTACTCGATGGGAATTGGATGGGCCATCTTAACAATGAGAGCTAAGAGCTAAGCGCTAGAAGTATTAGGTCCCGAAAGAAGAGTCATACATTCAAATCAGGTTGTATAGAGATTGATCCAAGCTGACACAGTTCAATCCACCTACTACCCGCTCCGTCGGAGTCGATCAGACAGCTGAATTACCTGGAGGAAAAGGAGGCGGCCTAGCGACCTCTAGGACTGGCGGGTATCGACTGGAATGTGAAATTTGCAATTGACGAGTAGAGAAGCACGGAGAGGAATCCAGCGAAAAATAAGTGGATGTTAGTAGTGCAACAACTTTGACGCGGCCGCATCACGGCCGCGTCATGACCGCAACAGGCGCGCCAAAATAGCTACGCCCGGCCAATAAAGAAGAGACAACTGCCCTCCTTCTATTATGGTCTGCCTATGAGTGACTAGGACTAGCCTGGACTAAGCAGAAAGTCAGGGAATGAGAAACTCCGAGTTCGACTGTTAGAAGCGCCAACCCACAGTGAGCCGGACAGAGTCATGAAACCGCAATTTCCAATTCCCTGGCGAGTCTTCCAGGCCGGGTATGTATACCATATACAGGCATTGTGAGAGTTCACGCAGTGCTTGCCACCAGGACAGTAGACTTATTTGGCCTTGTTAGGAATGGAAGCTGTTGCCTAATAGACACCTGCAAAACTTGTGCGAAACGCACGACCATTATTATTCAAGTTGTTAGCTACAGTGAACACGTTGTTTGTAGTAGCTTGCTTGCCCCCGGTTCTCGCACGTACTACGCACGACTGGCATGAGTGTTGAAGCTAAAACCCAGTACTATTCACCTCCGAGTCTGAACACTACGCGGTTCTATCTGGCTAGCAATAATATAATGATGTCGGCATGCACAGCAGCCTCGTGTCCTCCTGCTGCCTGCAACTAGACGAGCGCCCACTCGTCCTTCAACTTCATTCCACAACTATTTTCATAGCAGAATAGATTGAAACATCCATCCATCCATCCATCCATCCCGTCTCCATCACGCTTCGCACTCGACAACTTGATCGTTTCGCGACCGAGGTCTTGTCACGACCTACAAGCCCCGATTCAAATCTTCGTACGTCGTCCCTCCAGATCAATGTCGCACAGATCATTTCTAACCGCACCCTCGAACCCAGCTAGTACTTTCAGTTCGTCCATTCCATCTCGCATATCACAACCTTCGTCAATGAGTGACAATCAAGGTCAGTACTTCCGCCTCTTATCTCTCGTATGCTCTCTGACCTCTTTGACAGTTCTTGAAGGAATTTGGGTGAGGCTGTCCGAGGTTGCTGTCAAGGGTGCTCAATATGACTCCCGTGAACATCAGCCCCACCCGAGGTGTTTGAAAGGGACTCGGGTGGATCTCAACTACATCCATGGACTACTGGACGACCCAGGGAAGAATCAACTCTTTTGGCTGCATGGTACGGCAGGCGTTGGAAAGTCTGCCATTGCGTTCACAGTAGCTGAAAGGATGAGAGGTCTAAAAGTGACAGAAGAGACGAATGTTGAAAAGCGGCTAGCGGGAACATTCTTTTTCTCGCGCAAGCACATCAAACGTTCCACGGCTGGATATTTTTTTCCAACGCTTGTCTACCAGCTTGTCACCAATCCCCCAAACATCCGGAAGGATGTGAGCAGAACTATCCGCGACAATTCCGCTCTACTAGACCCAGACGTGCCTCTCCGTGATCAAATGGAAGCTCTCTTTCTCAAACCTCTCCGGAAATCTTTGACTAAGATTGCAAGGGTGTCCGCCTTTGTCGTTTGTCGTCGATGCCCTCGATGAATCCACGTCCGAACCTGAGCTTACTGATCTCATCCTTTTCCTTGCACAGGCTCTTAGTGACCCTGATCTTCCAGTGACCCACATTCTACTCACGAGTCGCTCGGAATCGCATATTAGCAAAGTCATGCAGGGCAAAGAGGTGTGCCCGTTGGTGCGCGAGATACGTGTGATAACTTCTGGGAGGGTGGCATCATCTCCTTGGACAGCGCAGACGTTGACAAAGATATTTGTACTTTCTTTCGGCATGCCTTCGCATAGTTGGAAAGGCACCATAAGGAATTCCCTCAGCCATCGGAGCATGTCCTTGCGAAGCTGGCAAGCCGAGCGGGCAGACGTTTTATCGTGGCGTCCACGATGATGAAGTTTATTGACGATGGAGATCCCCGCGATCGGCTTCACCTCATGCTCGAGCTGACAATCGAGCTGCTGCCAGGAACGGAGGTGTACAAGTCATACGAGCGAAAACCCACGGAGTCTGGGCAGTTGAGAAATACGATGATTTTCGACCTTTTTTGTCCTTGCGTCTGTGCGAGCAATGAAGGGAAGTGTGACCAGTGCGACCAGTGCGACAAGACATATTTTGAGGGGAACAATGACGTGTTTCTGGGAAAGGTGTGACGGCGGAGTGAACTTCTCGGTACTGGTGGTAGCTGGTTTATTGTCAAGTTTTGATGTGAGCAAATCCTCTGCCTTCTCTTTGTCGAGCCCCTTAATTACCAGCGGTCGTATTAAAGTGGTGCGCCTGCAAGTTTCTGTACATCTTCACGGATAATAGCTGAACAAAGGATTATCCGTCTCTGCCGCTCCCAATCCCACGGAACGCTTGGAACGTGAGTTTCCCCTCACATCCAGCCACTGTATGATTCATTTGATAGTATCTTCGAAACCAAGCTCCACCAAGGGCTTCATCCAGAACCAACTACCTGTAATTTCCAACAATGAAAGAAGATGTGTTTAGCAATCGCCAACTGACGAGTAGGCGCAATGATGATGGCGAGTGCCCCTGTCGCGTGCGTTTATGTCCTTAGAAGAGGGTTGGTGAATACAGGAAGGGCAGCACATTAAATAAACGTCTGCTTTGTGATACTCATCTCGGACTGTAGGTGAGGGACGAGGAGAAAGTGAAGACCTTGGTCTGCAAATGTAACTGAGCCAGTCAATGGTGCGTTATTCGGTTTAGAGTGTGACAGCTTCCGGAGGGTACAGGCGCTAGAATTGTATTAGAATGAAGGGGAGATAATTTGGGTCGCTTGGCTAGAAGTGACGGACGAACTCGAACGGTCATCACAGATTCATCACTGCCAGGATCATGATCAGGCTGGTCAGTCCTTCGTTTCTGAACTCCTTTAGCCTTCAACCTGGGCTATGATGATCGGTTGGACATGTGAAACCAGGTTTCTGCTCACATGTCTGTCCAACGACCAGATTTTTTAGATGCTAGCTTTGCGGGTCCTGTACGTAGATGCCCCCTGCTAGGCTACGAGATTGCTGGCAGCGGGAAAAATATATATATTGCTTCCCACGGGAACGAGCAGGGTTGTGATTAAATATTAAATAATCATTGCTTGTACAGTGTACAACCGTGCAAATCTTGAGTTGCTGGGTGATAAGATAGAACGGGCGAAGCAAGTGTTATTGCCGTGCACCTAAGTCCGCCCGATATTCACACCCACTGGGCAGAACACCCGTGACTCTAATTCCCCACTTCAGACTTATCCGAATGTAGCCTATTAGTTCTACCACAGTTTTACCACAGGTCCGTCGGGTGAAGTTCCTGTATAATTTGGTGCAAGTTTATGTTACAATAGTAAGATCTGCGAAGAGTAACGATACAATGTTTTACAAGGCCTTGTCTCAGGTCATGCTGATTCCCCCATCGATGGAAATCTGGGAGTAAAATCAGATCAACTATGTGCAGCAAACCGACTTGACCTACACATTGGCCTGGGACATTATATGCTGAGTGAGCAAGAGACAGGCTCAACGAAGCTATGAACTTACCGGTAATAAAGTGCGCTTCCTTCGATGAGAGATAGCTTACGATGCTAGCTATGTCTTCGGGCTGTCCCCTGTGCTTGATAGGAACATTCTCATTTATCTTATCGAAGTTGTGAAGAAAGGAGGTGTTCATTATCTGAGCAAGTTTGCAATCGTGCTATGCTCACCGACGCCAACCACTTCCTCGAGACAGGATCGATAATAAGTTCTGCCAAATCCAAGTTCCCAGATTCGTCCAGCGTGCCCTCGGCTAACTAGGAGTCAGTTTCGAAATCAGAAATTGGTTCAACCTTACTCATAGGAGTCTGTATTGTGCCTGGAGCATATGCATTTACAGTAATGCCATATTGGCCCAGCTCAAGAGCTGTCAAGTGGTCTTTATCAAAGGCTGCCATAAGAGAATCTCAACAGTTACCTGCCACTTGAGTGAGCCCTCGAATGGCAAATTTGCTCGCTGCATACGAGGAACAGTAGGGATAGCCTGTCCGGTTGTGTGGATATAAGTACTCATTCAGATACATATACATATTCGTATTCATATAACGCACCCATTTTGCCCGCGACTGAGCTCGCACCGATGATTCGACCACCGCGTCCCTGTTCAATCATCTGCATGGCAGCATACTTGTAACACAGATAAGGTCCACGGGCGTTTACTGAGAGGGTATGGTCCCATGACTCTACAGTCGCTAGTGGAAGACATCAGAAAACGTCAATCATAGACTTTGGCCGAGATCGTACATGATACAAGCGAGGCAAGCATTGCTACTCCAGCATTGGCAACCATCTATACACAGGAAATATTCAGGGAACACGTCTAGTGAGATAAGAAGAGCGACTGACGACGTCCAATCCACCAAGTTTTGCAACAGCATCATCGACCATGTCTTTGACTTGTCTGTTGACAGTCACGTCGGCGGGAACGACGCAGACTTGTCTCCCAAGACTTTGAATTTCAGTCGCTACCAGTTCCAGCTTGGCATCTTTGTTGGGTAAATCGTTGAGAGCGACGTCAAAGCCATCCCGTGCAAGCCGTAGAGCGATGCCGCGGCCGATTCCCTGAGCAGATCCAGTTATCAATGCGATACCCTTTGAGATAGACATGAGCGTTGTTACTCAGCGTGACGTGGCGCTCGTGCACCTATGTACTATCAGACTTCTGATCAGTGGTCACGTACTTAATTTCCCGCTCCAGGCTAGCCACCTTCTCAATGGGAATTGGACGGGCTTAGCTAAGAGCTGAGCGCTAGAGGCCTCAGGTCCCGAAAGAATTATTCAGATTGTATGATAAAGATGACTGAGATTGATCCAAGCTGACACAGTTCAATCCACCCACTACCCGCTCCGTCGGAGTCGGTCAGGCAGCTGAGTTCCCTGGGGGAAAAGGAGGCGGCCTAGCGACCTCTAGGACTGGCGGATATCGACTGGAATGTGAAATTGCAATTGACGGATAGAGAAGGCATCCAGCGAAAAACAAATGGATGTTAGTACTGCAACAACTTTGACGCGGAAAAAATGTCGCGTCACGGCCGCGTCTGATGACCGCGGCAGGCGCGTCAAAATAGCTACGCCCGGCCAACACAGAAGAGACAACTGTCTTCCTTCTATTACGGTGTACCTATGAGTGACTAGGACTAGCCTGGACTAAGCAGAAAGTCAGGGAATGAGAAACTCCGAGTTCGACTGTTAGAAGCGCCAACTTACAGTGAGCTGGACAAAGCCATAAAACCGCAATTTCCAATTCCCTGACGAGGAGAAATCCGCAAAGTTTCAGAACAATTTCCAGTAGTCTATGGTCTACGTATACTAGGGGAGCTGTGCGAATCAGGGAAGCAGCCTCGTGTGCAGAACCTTTCCCGCGTGATGATACTCTGGGCAGGGACAAGTACTGCGGGAGTACAATTCTACGAGTGCTTTGGCCTTACAGGCTTATATCAATTTGTGATTGCAAGTCATTGCCCACGAGATTGCTGGCGCCAGGCGCGGCGGGGAAAAAAAAAGGATTACTTCCCACGGGAACGAGCAGGGTAATCGAGTTTAATCTTTTTACACAAGTCTAATTAGTCGAAACGTTCGAGTTTTCACGTGGGGGCCTACACCAGTCCCTCTGCCAAAGTTCGTGGCGCGCGCTCAGGGCGCTCTCGACCTGTCGATCATGCCGAGCAATCTCAGTGATCTCGTCGACCTCTACCTGACACCGACGGCGAGGCTTTAGGGGTGTAGCGCCTCTTTCCACCTACTCGTTGTCGTGCCAGGTACGTCGCTCGTGTTGGTTTCCAAGTGAGATCAATTAGTCATTGCTTGTACAGTGTACAACCACGCAAACCCCGAGTCGCAGGGTGATCAGGCGAAGCAAGTGTTATTGCCGTGCACCCTCCCACTGGGCACAGGGAGAGCTGCTAATTAAGAAGGCACAATGATTCCGGGTAGCTAGTTTTTAAGTTGCAATTTGAATTACCAAGACCCGTACTGGCCCGGATCATGAGACATGATGGAGGAAGAAATCGGTCTCAATAGCGTTACAGGCTGTTACAGGCCCCGATCGACGTCGGGACACCCAAAGTTTCGATCAGTTCACTTACTGCCAGCTCACCAGGATGTCAGAGATATCTCACATGAATGATCTAAAACATTAGTATAAAATACACCTGCGAGACCCATGGCAAACGATCTTCAAACTACCCAATCCCACACCAACGCAGCTCGATGACAGCCACGCTCTTCAAATCCATTAAAGTGGGGCACATGGACCTCAGCCACCGCGTCGTCCTCTGCCCCCTCACCCGCTGTCGTGCCTACGCTAATCATGTCCCCGGACCCCACGCAGCCACCTATTATTCCCAACGCGCATCCGTCCCCGGAACCCTCGTCATCACAGAGGCCACCTTCATCTCCCCAGCTGCTGGCGGGTGTGAATTTGTCCCCGGCATCTGTACGGAGGAACAGGTCGCAGGATGGAAAGAGGTCACAGATGCTGTCCATGAGAAGGGGAGCTTTATCTTTTGTCAGCTATGGGCACTTGGAAGGGCAGCATATCCAGCAGTCCTCGCCAAGGAGTGTGGCGCTCCGCTTGTCTCTGCCTCCCCTATCCCGCTCTCCAGCAATCCTACTCCTGTCCCGCACGCCCTCACAGAGCCAGAGATACAGGAATACATCGAAACTTTTGTTACCGCCGCCAAGAACGCCGTCGCAGCAGGCTTCGATGGTGTCGAAGTTCATGGCGCGAACGGATACCTTCCCGACCAGTTCTTGCAAGAGATGAGTAATACCCGGGAGGACGACTGGGGTGGAAGCATCGAGAAAAGAGCAAGGTTCGCGATCGAGGTTGTGGATGCTCTTGTGAAAGAGCTTGGAGCTGAGAGGGTCAGTATTAGGTTGAGTCCATGGAGTCCCTTTCAAGGCGCGTTCTATCTCCATCCCTCATCTCATGCTAGGCTAACCCTTATGCAGACATGGGTCTCCCCGATCCAAAACCACAATTCTCCTACCTCGTGCGCCAGCTCCTGAAGTACGACCTCGCCTACCTCCATGTCTGCGAGCCAGGCATCGGCGGGATTGTGGATGCGGATATACCACCGGACAGCGACAACGATTTCTTGCGCGAGATATGGTGCGAGGAGGGCAAGAACCGCGTGTTTATCAGTGCGGGTGGGCACACACGACGGACCGCACTTGACACCGTGCAGGAGAAGGGGGGGCTGGTAGCGTTTGGAAGGCTGTTTATCCCGAATGTGAGTCCTTTGAGGTTGTCTCAGGTTGTTCCACCTTCGTTCTCCGAGTTGTACATTTTCCTTGCGCGTATGCTGTCGTGCTGACGTATCTCTCTTCCTGCGCCTGTGATCACCATCTGGTTCTGTCCTCGTATCCCACACCTCTCCAACAGCCTGACCTCCCAATCCGCCTGAAGTACGACCTCCCGCTCGCAAAACCCGATCGTGCAACATTCTACCTTGTCGGCGATCTCACGAGCAAAGGATACACCGAATTCCCTGTGACAGACGCGTGCATAGATGAGAAGTTTTGAAGGAAGGAGAGTACTACCATGATAGAGGAGTCACCGGACCGCCGGAATATCGCAGGGAGACGAAGAGATACCCTAAAGTAGATGCAGCCTCAAACCTCATAGAGCTCCAAGTCATCACACCACGCTTCCAGAGGCGAGGCTGGCGGGGAATGGTCACGTATATTTGAACGTACACTGAATGAAATGCGCTATAAAGAAATCAAGAGGGGAAGTTTCAGGAAGAGGATCAAGTCTGAGCGATACTATAGCTTCGAACATTTCGTGCTGGCTGCAGACGAGCACGATGAACAATCGAGGACAGCAGTCTTTGCCATCGATCATGAGTCTGGCCATTGCCAAAGCGACCTTCGGAATACCGAGGGACGGAGTGGAACCTTATGAAGCATGAATCTATAAGTATACAGATTGTTGCAAGGCTGCTCGCACTTAAGAAAAAGTAAGTACCTGTTGAACTCACGAATTGGCACCAAGTACATACCTTGTCCACTGACTTGATTGAATGTCATGTTTCCAGTTGATCTTTGCCCACACCAGGCCCGTACAGAAAGCTACCCACCATCGACATCCCCCGGGTATGTCATGGATATTGAAAACTTTTCTGTGTTGAAGAGTACCGCAGTGAAAAGGTCCTAGAAAACTCGACTTCCAGCGTCTCCTCAAGTCGACAAGAAATGTAAAGACTGTCGACCAGGGACATGTAGCGTGTCTAAGATACGAACGGTACGCTGTCGCCTGATGCGTTTGTAGGCGCGTCTTGGGCACGGCTGGTAGTGAGACGTGAAGAACCACGAGTTCAACTGGCAAGTGGCTTGTACTTTGCATGTGTTGGAGTTTGGGGGTGTGATTCAGTCGTGCAAATGAGGGGTCCTTAGGAGCAACGAGTGAAGCGGTAAAACGGGTACAAATCATATTGGAGGGGCGTTCATGTTGAATAGACAAGGACGAGAGGGATATCGACTGGCTGAAAGTCTGAAGTCCTGAAGTGCGGTGCGTGCCCTGTGCGTGAAGCGACTAGCCTCCAAAGCTGGCGAAAGTATTCGATATCAGGGTGGACACAGTCAAAGGAGACTGTACGTGCACTACTAAGGCTTGAACTAGAGATCGAGACACCGAGAAGGTTCAGTTTACATAAATTCTCAAGCTGTCCCAGCTCAACCGCCCCGACAGGTCACGTGACCTTGGGAATTTAAATAGTTTGTCATACAGCGCTGCGCTCCGTCTTGCCACTTTTCTCTCTCAATTTATGTCCTGACGACTTCAACGGACTACAATTTGGCCTTCAGTGGTGCAGTTCAAGACACCAAGTACCGAGTGAGCTTATATTTATCATGTGAAGTCCTTCAAGGCGCTGATACATGCACCTAGTACTACACTGAGCCCAAGCTTGGAACGTCGCGGCAAGAACAACCAGTTGCGGGTGGAAGGAACGATGGCCGATCTTGTATCAAGTCAGCATGCGATGTAATGATACAAATGCCTAGTGGTCCCAAAGTAGTCCTTACAAATACTTTCTGACAGAAAATATGCCAGATCCCCGTCCCTTGAAATGGATATAACTACAATATCTCTAACGTTCTGACGTCCATCATATCGTGAACAGAAGCAATGTCCTTGACCCGAGAAATGATATTATGATCCGACGCGATTCTCTTGTACTCCCCACCACGCTGGTGCGCTAAAAAGAGTGCACCGAAGGGCTGTCCGAGGCGAACGATCAACCTCAACTCGCGAGATTCCGAATCCACCGAACCACCCCCTCCAGGATGCACACTGAGTGATTCATCCGATGGAGCCTCAAATTCGGACCAGCCGTCCACGCTCTGCGTATAGTCTGCAAAGTCAGGCAGTCCGAGGTCATAACGATCCCACGGACGGACGAGCAAGAACGTCTGCCGGGTTGGCCTTGTCGGCGAAAATTGAATCAGCCTGTCTTCAGTGGTGATGAGCAGGTCTTGAAGCCCGTCTGCTTTGACTTCATATGTGAAATACATCTCCCTGTCTCGACGGCGCCTCCGTTTGACCTCTGTGACGGGGAATGCAAGGCAAGGCAAATGCAGTCTGGAGTTCGCGAAACGAGGAGCGCTGAGATTGTTGAGGAGGGCATAAAGTGATGAGGCCGACTCCACAGTCGTAGCATTTCGCAACGAGGATACCAATGTCCGGATTTCATCTTCGGGTAAATGTGGCAGCGTGCAAGGTAGAGCTTTGTATGACGAAATGTCGGCTGGCAAACAGCTATTAAATGTGGATGATTTTCCAACCCAGTCAAGGGCAGTGATGTCACCCGAATGAGCTATGATCTCCTGCAAGAGCCGCCCCAGCGCGTTTTGCTTCTTTTCGCCATATATTACAGGTAGGTGAACGCCGAAGATGCCGAACAATGAGTATACAATATCTTCCTGCAATGTTGTGACACGCGTCGACGCCCATTGGAGTTTCTCTCGCGCGCCTCTCATCCCCGGACGGAAGGCGACGAGGGCCCGTGCATTTATGCCTGTTGAAACCTCCAACTCTTCCATGATAGCGACGGACTCCTTGTGGTTGGGAGAGCGGTCATTGAGATATAAAGTCCAATCTGCTTGGTAGAAGAGAACGACTGTGGGTGCCAGGAACTCTTGAACAGTCCATCCTCGCGTGTTCCAAACGCAGTTTGCCAGTGCGCCAGACTTCGACGAAGGTGGGACATCCGATAGGTAGATTATGGTGAGTGACGAGTGGCGATACCAGATAAACATGGAGTTAACTGATCGTTGGAGTTCAGCATTGTTATTTTGATCGATGCAACATGTATCGCTCCACGCCCAGCGATACCCTGCGCCGCGGGATGTTTTGCAGAACGTCTGTAATTTCACCATGGTTTTAACTGGATCCAAATCGTACACGACCTTGTTTTGTACGTCGAGCAGCAGCGGCTCCTTCCTTTCCCACCTATGTGACAACATGACCCAACCGAAGTAGTTCGCCACCGCTTCTTTGATGGGTTCCATTTGGAGGTGTGTATGCGTCATCAATGAAGACATGAGCTCCTTGTACTCTGTGCTTTCCATGAAGGCATTTGTCTGTGCCTCTCGGTCGCATAAATACCCAGTGAAGGTGTTGAGTAGACGAAGTGGAGCATTTTCTAGCTGGGCATGAATGATTCTTCGAATAGCATCGTCTGCTTCAGATGGACTGACATATTGTAGACGCATCTCTGGAAAAACAGTTGATTATCTTCTAGGTGACACAAGAGTTGTCCAACACTCACGTCGAACTCGCGCGTCTGGAGAATCACCCATCTTAGCAAGCATGACTTTGAAGGCCTCTATTGCTTCATCGTAGCGTTGTGTCCCGTGAAGCGCTGCATGCTTCCGTTCGTACCCAATATAAGACGAAGGGGTGAGTTCGATGACCTGTATATTAGCGAAATCTCCATAAGTGCGAAACAAACTATGGATATCGTCCGCACCTGTTCCGCGTCGTGAAGGGCTTCCGCGTGGAGGTCTGCTGCCAAATTGGCCTTACTGCGGTGTGCAAGGAGGGAGTCGCATGATGAATCCAGCCTGATCCCGGCTGAATACAGGTCAATAGCCCTCTTATAATTATTCGCATAAAGGGCCTCGTCTCCCATTGCAATACAGCGCGATGTGCAGTCTTGCTTAAAGGCTAATCGATACCAGAATGAGTACTGATGTTCAAGTTGTCCAAATTCCTACAGTACTTACTGTTAGACCATTCGAAACAGCTTTTCCTCGCAGCATCGTCAATCATGAGCATCATGTATCGATGAGATTCGACCGCTTCGACTACTCTATCTGCGCGGAGGAACGCGTCGCACCGTCTTTGATTGGCGGTTTGCCATAAGAAATCCAGCTCCCAGCCAAAGAGCTATCCAGAGCACAGAGTTATCAACTGGTGAAGGTGTTGTAGCTTCGTAGTGACGCACCACGGTGAATATTTTCAAACTAGGTTCAAACAATGTCCTGCGTAAGAACAAGCCTGTGATAGTGGTGATACCAGTCGTTAAATGTTCAGCAGCTTTGCTATACCGCCCACCCTCGAAAGAAATTATTCCGTGCTGCACACGTAAATATGACTGGACATGGTATCTCAGTATAAGAAGCATGAGACCTGTCGCAAAGCTCACGTCGACGACGCTGCACGGAAGTGTATCTAAATCTTGACAAGCCATGGCTACGTCTTGAACTTCCCGCATTGCTTCATCGTAATGATTTGCATTGAAAAGCGCAATAGCCTGAGAATGACATTTAAGTCTTAGGTATGATTGACTGAAAGTGAGAAACAACTCGGGAGTACCTTGATCAATCGTAAAAGAGTGGTAGTCGCGGGATCATTCTTCGAGAATATGAAAGCGAGATTAAAAGCTTCCATGGCATGCCAAATCATCTCCTTGCCGCAGAGGGCAATGCCCTTAGAAATGAAGCCCATGAGCGAGGGCTGGATCGCAATCGACTATGTCACAAGCAAAGTGGACGGATCGTTAACAGAGTCAAAATGAGTAGGAAGTCTTACCTCAACTGCATCTTGAAGTGCATAGTCCCACTGTGAATTTCGCGCCCTTACAACTGAGCGATTGGCATAGGAATTGTAGTTGGTGTTATCGGCATTGATCTCTTGGGTCAGCAATTCTTCAGCGGTATGCAAGTCTCCAGCAATACATGCATTTCGAACCATCGTGTTGATAACGAGGATCTGCACGAAGCATGCTCACGTTCTATAATTGGTATACACATCGAAAGAAAACAGCTCACGTCGTGTTTTTCGTGACTACAAACAGTTTCATGAACTTCTGAGAAATGATTGTGTGTACTCTCGTGATCACCACAGGTCTCGCTGTCAGTGTCGTGACTAAATAACTGTGTGATGGCACAGAACAATGTGAGTAAATGAAAGTAAAAATAATGGGGAAAAGTGTACCTGGATGTCACTGCGAGCAGGTTCCTGCATGTACTGTGATTAGTAGTGAATGTTATCGCAGTAAGAAATTATTCACATCTATATGAGGTGTCGACGGGGGATTCTGGTAAAGATATTAGAGGCGCACCGTAAGAGATAATGGAAATACACGCTTACAACAGCGGTAAGGAGTCGTTTGATGATCGGTCTCTCCTTCACCTTTTGTTGCTCCAGTATGTTCTTGTTAGACCAGACTCGAACCTTCCCGTCCGACCCTCCAATGGCAAGCAGTCCTCCATTGGGAGAAATTGCAACAGACTCAGCCCCTGCAGTGTGTTCGAGTGCATGTCCTATCTGCTGGTGTGACTTTGTGCTCCACAGCCGCACAGTCTTGTCGTCCGAGGCAGTGGCGATGAAATCACCATCAGAAGAGATGGCCAGCGAGTGGATGTGGTGAGTGTGACCAACGCAAACTTGACCGATCTGGTCTCCTTTAGACGAGTCCCAGAACCTAATGGTTTTGTCGAATGATGCGGAGACAAGCTGGTGGCTGTCAGGCGACCATACAACACTTTTAACCCAATCTTCGTGAGCGTTGATCTTGAACAGAAAGTCGGCGTTATCGGTGTGCCAAACCCGAATAGTGTGGTCCCGTGATGCGGAGGCCAATTTTAGCCCATCTGGGCTGAATACAACGCTCAACACCCAATTATGATGACCTCGGAGTGTGGCAAGAACAGTACCAGTTTTCGCATCCCATACAATAACTGTTGTATCACGGGATCCACTGGCGAGTCTGGTGCCGTCGGGGGAGAAGGAAACCGAATATACCGAGCCTGTATGCTTGACCAGCCGACCCAATACCGTCTGCTTGCTCTCGACGTCCCAGATGATGATAGTATTGTCATCCCCAGCGCTTGCAATTCGCCTGTCGTCTGGCTGATACTGCGACCGAGTTCACCCAGCCCTTATGTCCCTCGAATGGCCCGTCTATCAATGTTCCTTTCAGCACATCCGAAATTCGCAAGGTGCAATCCCGTGAACCAGTGACGACCCGTCGACCATCTTTGAAAAATGCGACTGCCCACACTGACTCTGTATGTCCTCTCATCGTCCGCAACGGCGCCGGTCGCCCTCTCACAGTAAAATATGCTACCAAATCAAGCAACATGTCGCGTTGCCTAGATAGAGGGAATCTGAGAGGTAATAGACCTTGTGTGACGAGTGGCTAAGCCGTGTGGGTGAGTTACATTAAGGTTCTCTGCCTATCACCCAACTCTTGTAGGCCCCCTTCCTGGATTCTTGGCCACGCTGCAGTGCCATAGCTTAGAAATGATTTGCTTCTTCGCTGCCTCTGCACAGCCGAGTGCTTATGATATTGCTGTATTCAGTGTTTGTAAATTCATCTTCATGACTTCCAGCATTGTGGCACACCTTCCCAAAGCGTGAAACTATAATCTATACCACATTATTTATGCCTACGGGAGGTCATCCATGACAACCGTCTGGTTCTGCAACAAGGTTTCTTTCTACTCTACTCATCTTTCATTACCTCAAATGGGTTGCTATTCTTTCTCACACGGTCATGACGGGCTGGCGATACTCAGGAAGTCCTACATAGAACGATCGCGAGGCGCTAGCGTCCGGACACTTCCAGTGTTGGTTCGGGGATGGAGTGACGACGAAACATTTACCAGTGTCCAGTGTTGTACAAGTTCGGTCCAACTTTCAAATAAAGGAGGGGTCAAATTCCTGAGGCTCCGGTTGGCATATTGCACGCGTCCGAACGAAGACAGAAAATGTACTTGCCCGTGACTCGACAAAGGCACTGGTTGTCGGTATGTTCAGAGTGCTGGAGCACATCTACAAGATGCGAACTTAAAATAGGACAAGGATACAGGAACAGGCAAATCTTCGCCGAACTTCATCATAATACTGAGGGAGCTTCTGGAGCCTATCGTGACAACCCGTACGATATCCTCCTACTTACCTCATTTACCTGGTCCAAAAGTTCCACAATGAAGTCTTCGCTCACGCCCGACCGCACAACACCACATACTTCTGTGGCGATCTCACGAGGAAAGGGTACATCCATTTCCTACGGTAGATGGGAAACTTTGAAGGGGATTAAATGCCGTCAAGATCATGGGAGTGAATTTTTCCTCACTTGTATGAAAAGGTTTAGCGTTGCAGATCTTTCCAGGGATGCTCTAGACACACAAATTACCCCTGCTGCTAAGGGAAATAGCAGGAAAGTTACGACATGATGGCTCGTGTGTAAATGTGTACAGCAGTTGTGTCGTATACAGCGGCTGCTTGAAATATAAGGTAGTGCTGCGGAGATCTGTTTCGGGTCGAAGCAACGACGGCCACATGCACTGATAAGTGACTATACAAGCAGTGCAGAACGGCTGAGCTGGTGTCTTAAGTGACAATTCAATCATGTTTGTTGGTCTGTTGTAAGTCAGTGTACCATAGCGATACAAAGCCCGAGTAGGGGTATTGTTCTATGAAGTCAAGATATGAGATGCGTCAGAATTCCCCGTCCGTCGAAATGCATACGATTACAATATCTCTACCGTCCTGACGTCCGTCATGTCGCGAACTAGCAGTCCACGTCCTTGACACGTGCGATGATGTCATGATCCGATGCGATTCTCTTGTATTCCCCACCGCGCTGCTGCGCTAACAAAAGTGCGCCAAAAGGCTGTCCAAGGCGAACAATCAACCTCAACGCTCGCGACTGAGACTCCAAATCAACTAGTCCAACTTCTCCAGGGTAACCCCAGAACAAATCGTCTAGTGGAGACCCGGGCACGGTCTGCATATCGTCTGAGAAGTCAGGCAGCCCGAGGTCATGATGATTCCAGGGATGGACGAGCAAGAATGTCTGCCGAATGGGTCTTGCCTGCGAGAACTGAATCAGCTTGTCTTCGGTGGTGATTATCAAGTCTTGAAGCCCGTCTGCCTTGACATCATAAGTGAAACATGTCTCCCGGTGTTGACCGTGCCTCCTTCTGACTCCTGTGACAAGAAATGTGATACAAGGAAGACGCAGTCTGCGGTTCGCAAAACGTGGAGCACTCAGGTGATCAAGCCGGGCAGTACAATGCCGACGCCAACTCCACATCCGCGGTACTTCGAAGGTTGGAGACCGACGCCTGCATCTCATCTTCGGATATCGATGGTAGTATGCATGGCGGCGCTTCGTATGAAGTAATGTCGGCTGGCAGGCAACTGTTGAACTCGGATGATTTTCCGACCCAGTCCAGGGCTGTAATATCACCTGACTGAGCCACGACTGCCTGTAACAGTCGCCCTAGAGCATGATGCTTCTTCTCGCCATAGATTACGGGTAGGTGAACGCCGAAGATGCCAAACAATGAGTATGCAATATCTTCCTGCAATGTCGTGACACGTGTCGACGCCCATTGAAGTTTCTCTCGTGCACCTCTCATCCCCGGACGGAAAGCCACGAGGGCCTGCAGGTTTATGCCTGTTGAATCCTCCAACTCGTGCATGATAGCAACGGACTCCTTGTGGTTGGGAGAGTGGTCGTTGAGATATAGGGTCCAATTTGCTTGGTAGAAGAGAATGACTTTGGGAGCCAGGAACTCTTGAACAGTCCATCCTCGCGTGTTCCAAGCACTCTTTGCCAGTGCGCCAGACTTCGACGAGGGCGCAACGTCCGATAGGTAGACAATCGTAAGAGATGAATGGCGATACCAGATGAACATGGAGTTAATTGATCGTTGGAGCTCAGCATTGTTATTTTGATCGATGCAACATGTATCGCTCCACGCCCAGCGATACCCTGCGTCATGGGAAGTTTTGCAGAATATTTGCAGCTTCACCATGGTTCCAATTGGATCCAAAGCGTACACGACCTTGTTCTGTATGTCGAGTAGCAGCGGCTCCGCCCTTTCCCACCTATGCGATAAGCATTACCCAACGGAAGTACATCACCACCACTTCTTTGATGCACTCCATTTGAAGGTGCCCATGTGCCGTCGCTGAAAACATGAGCTTTTCGTACTCTGTGCTCTCCATGAAGGCATTTGTCTGTGCCTCTCGATCGCACAAACGCCCAGTGGAGGTGTTGAGTAGACGAAGTGGAGCGGTGTCCAGGTGAGCATGAATGACTCCTCGAATAGCATGTTCTGCTTCAGAAGGAGTGACATAATGATATTGCCGACGTAGCTCTGGAAAAAACGTATTTATGTTCACGTTGGCTCATGAAAGATTCGGGCCTTACGTCGTATCTGCGCGTCGGGAGCATCTTCCAACTTGGAGAGCATGATATGGAAGGTCTCGACTGCTTCATCATAGCGGCGTGCCCCGTAAAGCGCTTCGTGCTTCAGCTCATATCCAATATACGACGAAGGGTTGAGTTCGATCACCTATACATCGACAGTGTCAACACAATGCCAAAAATGATATATATTATCCATACCTGTTCCGCATCGGAAAGGGCTCCTGCGTAGAGGTTCCGTCCTAAATTCTCCTTACTGCGGTGTACGAAGAGGGGATCGTATGAGGGATCTAGCCCGATCCCTGCCGAATAAAGTTCGATAGCTCTTGCTTGATTGTTCGCAACAGCAGCTTCTTCTCCCTTTGCAACACAGCGTGCAATACAGTCTTGCTTGAAGGCTAATCGACCCCGGGGTCGATATTGATACTCGAGTTGTCCAAGATCATAAAGCACTCACTGGTAGACCATCCGAGACAGCCGATTTTCGCAGCCCCGTCAATCATGCGCATCATGTATTGATGCGATTCGATTGCTTCGATCACTCGATCCGCGCGGAGGAACGCGTCGCACCGTCGTTGGTGGGCAGTTTGCCATAACGAATCCAAGTCCCAACCGAAGAGCTGCAAAGCGCATGTCATCAATTATTGAAAGTGTTGCGACGTAACAACGCACTACAGTGAATATCTTTAATCTAGATTCGCAAAGTGTTGTGCTTAAGGACAGGCCGGTCATAGTCGTAATAATAACCGTGAACTGTTCAGCGGCTTCGAGATATCGCCCATTCTCGAAAGCAATTGTTGCAAGCTGTACATGTAGATATGACTAGTGGGTGTATTTCAGGAGGACAACGCTCGTGAGCTCTGGCATAAAACTCACGTTTACGACGCTGCACGGAAGTGTATCTAAGTGCTGGCAAGCAACAGCTAGGTCTTGAACTCGCCGGATTGCCTCGTCACGATGACTTGCATTGAAAAGCGCAATAGCCTGAAAAGTTGAAGTCTTAGGATGAGACTGAGACTGACTAACCCAAAATGGTACGAAGAGTACCTTGATCAACAGTAAAAGATTGATGGTCATCGGATCATGAGTGGCAAATATGAAAGCGAGATCAAAAGCTTCCATGGCATCCCAAAGTTGCCCCTTGCCGCAGAGGGCAATGCCCTTAGAGATGCAGCCCATTAATGAGGGTTGGATAGTAATTGACTATGTCATTAAGGAGTCAAGCCAACAGTCATGATAGGCAGAGTGTCTTACTTTGACCGCATCTTGAAGTGCATGATCCCAATCTGAATTTCGCGCCATTATAACTGAGCGAATGGCATAGGAATCGCAGTTGTCGCCATCAGTTTTGATCTCCTTGGTCAGGATGTCTTCAGCAGTTTGCAAGTCCCCAACGATGCATGCATTGCGAACTGTCGTGTTAATCGAGAGAATCTGCACAGTAAACCATGCTCACGTTCCGTAATAAGTAGATGCACCAAAGGAAAACAACTCACATCGAATGATGAGCATAACGAGCGAGTGCTAGAGGCTGCGTGAGTTTCCGAAGAATGATTGCTTGCAATGTCGCAATTGTCAGAGGATTCATTGTTGTTGTCGTGACTGCGCTGCTGTGCCATAGTGCAGAAGAATGTGAATGAGCCGCGAGTGCGAAAGGCACAAAAATAATGGGTAAGAGCGTACCTGAATGTCACTTCGAGCGAGGGTCCTTCATTTATTGTCATTAGCAGTACATGATGCCGCGGTAAGAAGAGAACTGACTGGTATACGGGGTGCCGACAGAGTATTCTGGTAACAAAAAACTAGAGGTTAGGGTGCACTGTAGGCGACCCAGAACGGAAATAGAAGCTTACGGCAGCGTCGGTGAGAACTCGCTGTTGCTCTTCCTTCAGCCTCTCCTCCGCATTGTATTCCTCGAGTATGTTCTTGATGGACCAGAGCCGAACCTTCCCATCTCCATCTCCACTCATGAGCAGTTCTCCATTGGGAGAAATTACAACACAACCGATCCAGGTGGTATGTTCAAGTACGTGCCCTATCTGCTGGTGTGTTTTTGTGCTCCACAGCCGCACAGTATTGTCACAAGAGGCAGTGGCAATAAAGGAGTCGTCAGAAGAGATGGCGAGCGAGTAGATCCAGGCAGTGTGACCAGCGCAAGGTTGACCAATCTGGTCTGCATTTGACGAGTTCCAAAACTTGACTGTTTGGTCGTATGATGCAGAGACAAGTTGCTGGCCATCATGCGACCACACAATGCTTCGAACCCGATCTTGGTGAGCATTGAACTTGAGAAGAAGTTTGGCGTCATTGGTGCGCCAAACGCGAATGGTACTGTCTTTTGATCCCGAGGCTAATTCCAACCCATCGGGGCTGAATACCACAGTCAACACCAAATCATCATGACGAAGTGTCGCGAGAACAGCGCCAGTCTCTGCATCCCATACAACAACTGTACGATCAGATGACGCGCTTGCGAGTCTTTTGCCATCTGGAGAGAAGCACAATGAGTTTCACATCGCGTGTATGCTTCACCCAGCGGATCCAAAATCTTCTGCTCGCTCTCGACATTCCAGAAGATAATGGTTTTGTCCCTCCAACCGCTCGCAATTCGCCTATCGTCTGGGGGATACAGCGACTGATCGCACCCAGCCCTTGTGTCCCTTGAATGGCGCTCCTACCAATGCTCCTGTCAGAACATCCCAAATTCGCAGAGTTTGATCTGATGAACTAGTGACGACTCTTTGACCGTCTTTGAAGAACGCGGCTGCCAATACTGACAACTTGTGTCCTAGCATTATCCGCGGCTGCGTCGAGTGCTCTTTTACGGTAATACCTGCGTTTCTTGCCACGTCCGAAAGCTCCACTGGCATATTGTGCTGGCTTAGAGAGAGATGGACAGTCAGTGGCAGTTGACGAGTGCACTTTGTAGATATGTTTATATCGTAAATCTGATGTGCGGCGAGTGACATTGTTTTTGTGCCCATAACCCACCTCATGTAGGCGCTTATCCAGTATTCCTGATGGCTCCCCACCACGCTGCTACAGCGTGGATCTCATTTCGATTCCTCACCACTGCCACTTGTGGACAGCTAAACGCCTGTCATGTACAGCATCCCCTTCATTGATGTGCAGTAAATCACTCGAAAGAACTTGAGTCTGGCACCCAATCAAATATTTTCCTACTCAATTCGTCTTTCACTATCAGGTACAGTACCTCGCCACGGGATAAAGAATGATGGTGGACGATTGCTAGGCTCTAATGCTTGACACGTCCGGAAGTCCCAAAATTCGATGGGATACGTACTGCGAGGCTTCGTAATCTTAACAGTTCCGTTATGAGCGTGTGTTAGTTCGAGTCGTTAGATACTTAATATGAAGTCACCTGCCTGCTTCCGCGAATTGCAAACACAGCAAAGCTGAACGTACCCGCGGGTGGAAGCAATATATCACGACCATAACTGATAAGGATGCACTAGGATATTTTGAATACAGGCTACTTGCCAAGGTATGCCTGAGAACACCGTCAGATATCTTTGTCATTCGAATTACAATATCTCTAAGTCCTGACGTCCATCATGGTATGAACAGCAATCAGGTCCTTGACATGTGTAATGATGGTCCTGACATGTGAAATGATAGTGTAATCTGACGCGTAGTACTCCCCACGCTGCTGAGCCACCAATAGTGCGCCAAAAGGTTGTCCGAGGCGAACGATCAACCTCAATTCTCGCAGTTGAGACTCTGTATAAACCGGCCATCTTCTCCAGGGTACCCGGCGAACGAATAATCTGACGGAGACTCGGGCTCAGCGGACCAGTCGCACACACTCCACGTATCATCTGCAAAGTCAGGCAATCTGAGGTCATAACGATTCCACGGACGAACAAGCAAAATGCCTGTTGAGTGAGCCGTGATGGAGAGAATTAAATCAACTTGTCTTCTATGGTGATTAGCAGGTCGTCAAGCCTGTCTGCCTTGACATCGTAAGTGAAACTTTTCCCCTGGTGTTGACCACACCTCCGAGTCTGTCTGAATTCTGTGACGGGAAATGCAATGCAAGGTAGATGCAGCCTGCGGTTCGCGAAACGAGGAGCGCTGAGGTTGTCTATAAAGTGACGAAGCTGACTCCACGACTGCAGGATTTTTCAGAGACGAGACCGACACTTACATCTGATCTTCTGATGGACATGACAGCATGCACGGTGGAGGTTTGTACGAGGTAATATCGGCTAGCAGGCAACTATAGAACCCAGATGCTTTTCCGACCCAGTCAAGGGCAGTGATATCACCCGACTGAGCCACAAACTCCTGCAAGAGCCTACCGAGCGCATTTCGCTTTGTCTTGCCGTAGATTACAGGTAGGTGGGCTGATATACTACTTGCGCAGCTCTGGAGAAAGTCTTAATCATCTCCCGGCAACTTATAGGAAATTCGGGGCTTACTCCGTATCTGTGCGTCAGGAGCATTGTCCAACTTCGAAGATATTTTGGAAGGCCTCGATTGCCTCATCATAGTGTTGGGCCCCGTGAAGCGCTGCGTGCTTGAGTTCGTACCCAATACAAGACGAGGGGTCAAGTTCAATGACCTGTGCGTTGGCAGGATCAGGCACAATTAAAAACCGATAGATATAGTCCGCACCTGTTCAGCGTCGTGAAGAGCCTCCACATAGAGGTTTCGTCCCAACATCGCCTTACTGTGCTGCGCAAAGAGGGAGTCACATGAGGAATCCAACTTGATACCTCCTGAATACAGTTCAATAGCCATGTCGTGATTGCTCGCAGCAACAGCCTCGTCCTCCTTTGAGACACAGCGCGCAGTGCAGTCCTTCTTGAAAACTAACCCACCAATACACAGAGAGCCCAAGCAGTGTGTTCAAATTACACTATCTGCTTGTGTGTCTTTGTGCTCCACAGCCGCACAGTCTTCAAGTTGTCCTCCGAGGCAGTAGCAATGAAAGAGCCATCAGACAAGATGGCGAGCGAGCAGATCCAGCAAGTGTGATCGGTGCAAGGTTGACCAATCTGGTGATTCTGGTCTCCGTTAGACGAGTTCCAGAACTTGATGTTTTCGTGGTATGATGCGGAAACAAGATGCTTGCGACCACGCGACGCTTCTGACTCAAGGTGAGCATTGAATATTGAATATTGATCTTGAACAGATATTCGGCATTATCGGTGCACCAAACCCGGAAATCAGATCACATGATCCGGAGGCTAATTTTAGCCCATTTGAGCTGAATGCAACACTCCTCAAGTGTTGCAAGGACAGCGCCAGTACTCTCTGAACCCATACAACGACCGTCGAATCACGCGACCCGCTAGTGAGTCTCCCGCCATCGTGTTTCGAGAAACACACCGAGTTCATCGTATCCGTATGCTTCACCAGCAGACCTACTTTCGGCTGGCTCTCGACGTCTCAGATGATGACGATTTTATCTTCTCTACCACTCGCAATTCGCCTGTCGTCTGGCGATACGGCGATCGATTTCACCCTATCGCTGTGACACTTGAATTCTACCAATATTCGCTTCTTTCTGCACATACCAAATTCGCAAGGTGTGGTCTGGTGAATCAGTGACGACCCGTCGATAGTCTTTGAAGAACGCGGATGCCCACACTTCGCCGTGTGCCCTTGCATCGTCCACGTTGGCATCGATTGCCCCTGCGTTGTTTGCACAGATGCCGTCTGCCGTCTCGAAGTGGGATACACATTTCATGCGGTATCTGAGTAACGCCAGATGGGTTCTTCACACTTCCGGCATTAATGGGATTGAGTCACATGCAGAGCACACCGTCCCGGTGTGCTGGATGTTTAACGTTTGGCGTCAAACTAATTATCCGCAAAAAGGTCGTGAGTTGCGCCACTGTCTCTGTCGGAATACTATCAACGTCATGGGCCGCAGT